>NW_019060298.1:233953-267203 GCF_000696155.1 Zootermopsis nevadensis | reverse complement strand
TTATTACGATGTTACATTTCAGCGCTTATTATTTTACGACATGTTTCGATGCTATTGCATCATCCTCAGGTTTTTATTGTTATTTTCATCTTTAAAACTAATATATATTTATTAATGCAACCATTTATTGACCAAAATATGCAAAATACTACGAAGATCAAAAGGAATACTTACAAAAAGAAATCTACAAAACAAATAAATCAATAAATGGTTGCATTAATAAATATATATTAGTTTTAAAGATGAAAATAACAATAAAAACCTGAGGATGATGCAATAGCATCGAAACATGTCGTAAAATAATAAGCGCTGAAATGTAACATCGAAACAACTATGAAAAGCGCTAAATTTTAATTTTAATTTTAACAACAACATTTAAAAACTAAATTTGTGTATAGACTGAAATAATAAATAAATATATAACGATAATCTAATATGGCATGTTCGATGTACTCAATTTACAGGATTATTTCGCCGATATAGTAAAAATCTGTTTCATCCACAGGTCTCAGTGACTGGGTAAAGTGTTTCATTGGCGTTATCACCATGACATCGATTCCACCACTACGACGCGAAGTATATCCGGCGAGATATTTGGTGACTTCCTGGGCAATGTTTACTATTCTCATAGCTACAGCATATTCCAGTAATTTGGTATCACATTTGACTGTCCCCATGTACTCCATGAAACTAGATTCCATTCAAGATCTTGTCAGGGCTGAAATATACTGGAGTTTGCCGTATCCGCCAGCTATGAACAAATATTTTGATTTCGAAGTAAGTATCAAGCAGACTTTAAGTACGATTCTCAACACAACTATTACTAAGATCGCAGAATAAAGTCCCATGGTTAGTAGGACCATTGGAAATATGGTTGGGGGGAGGGGTCCCCCGCGGCATCCATGTAAATGTTTCTTTTCCCTACTTCGATAAATTTAAATTTTTTTTACATTTGTCAGAGAGAACAAGACGGATGAACGAAAAACACATCATAACTCCTACAGACTAGCCGTAAGAGAGCACATAAATATTTGTAATTTATTGTAAAATAAAGATGGCTGTCTTCTGAGATGCAGCGACGTGTAGAGTGGTAGACGTTTACCAACGATTCGGAGGTCCTGGCTGCCTCCATCTTCAGGGCGACGAGGACTCCTAAAACATTTGTAAGCTTCTACCGCGTAGACAGAACCCATAAGAGAGCCATTAGAGCCTGTAATCGTGCTATTGTGAAATGACATGTTGAAAAACGTTTTTACAAATGTTCCATTTTAAAACTCGAGTAGATAAGAAAATAAAATTTACGATAATCCCTTATTAAGGAAGAAGGTAGAGGACCTAGGCTGCAGGATGTAACTTATCAATTACATTGGCCCTCAACAGCATTTGTGCGTTCGACGTTTGATTTCTACTATCACAGTGTTATATTAGTATTGTGATACAAATTCAGAGCAGGGTAGTAATTTAATTGAAATAATCGCATTACATATCATAAATGTCCCATAAAAACAAACCATAAGAAGGAAGTTGTAACAGAATTACAGTAAGATCTATTTACAGCCATAAATAAAAATTAAACTTTATGGATCGGAAAGATTTTGGGACGAGTTCCTGACTTTTGTCCGCACTCGATCTCATAAAAGTTCACTTTATTATCATTAAGCTTAATTATATACAGGATGAGTCAGAAGAATGTTTATAAACTTCGTGTGCGTGTTCCAGGATCAAATGTAAAAAAAAATGTTCCTATGAACATGGGGTCGCAAATGTTTCATTTTCGAAATAAAAGCCAAAAATAAGTTCCAATGAAATGACTTTATATCAAAGTGAATTCAGCTTCCAGCAAAGATCTTCAATTAAAATTTGTACAGAAATTGTTGGCGACATGCTTATTGGTCCATACATGCTTCCATCGCGTCTAAGAGGACCTTCCCAGTAGCATGGCCACCGAGGTCACCGGACCTGACTCCATTGGACTTTTAACTGTGAGGTCACTTGAAGCCCGTCGTAAATGCAACACCCATAAGCAATGAAGACGACCTATGGAAACGTGTGCAGTTGATTCGAGGAAACCCTGGAGTGTACGAACGAATTCGTCGTGCTCGGGCATGTGTGGAGAATGGAGGAACAACCTTTGAGCATCTGTTCTTATACTTGAAAATCAAGACATACATTGAAACTTATTTTTGGCTATTATTTCGAAAATGAAACATTTGCGACCCCGTGTTCATAGGAGCATTTTTTCTTAATTCTGATCCTGGAACACGCACACGAAGTTTGTAAACATTCTTCTGACTCACCCTGTATATTGACCGCAAATTCTCATTCTTTATTTACAGAATCCGTGTCATAGACAGTTCATGAGGAATTTTAAGTATGATAGCGAACCAGTTCACGTACCGCAATCTGGTAACCCCTACAATTACGCATACTTCGGAAACATGTTGGAAGGAAAGGCGCCATATTTCTTCAACGTTACACCTATACAACCGACTGAAATTCTGAAACTTCGAGTCATGCGGGAGTGTACGTGTCGATATTTCGTCTCGATGGGCCTTGCTAAGAACTCGCCATATACTAAATCATTCAACGAGGCGGTGGTCCGTCTGATCGAGTCTGGGATTTTGCAGCACTGGAGTGAGGATGTCGTGTCCCGAGTTCCTAGCCCGATTGACATGAAAGTGTTGACACAGGACGGAAAGGACAATATACGCCCGGAAGAATTAAGACTTGAGAATCTACAAGGAGCGTTTCTGCTAACAGCTGTTGGATTTCTCTTAGCAATTACTGCTTTTACCATAGAAAATACCATAAAACTCATATCGTAAGTAGAATCTGAGGTTTTCACGAGTGAGTACAAAGATGGCTGCCATCTGGGTTTAAACGCCGTATAGTCTGGAAAAATGTCTATCAGACTACAAGTTATTATAACCTAGAAGCTCGTATCTTACCAAGAACGTCAACATGAACCAGGACACATTTTACTTTAAATCATTAATATCACAGTGCCACGTATCAAAATTTAAACGTCACGCCTGCATCACAAAAGCTTATATCATGTAACTAACCCTTGCATGTTTTTGTACGATAAGACAAACGAAACAAAATAACATTTAGTTATTTTAAATATATGAAAGACAGTGAAGTTCTATTTTAATTTTCCCGCATTGAAGCAAGTTTTCACTAGCGTTCCAATAACCTGAAAATGATGTTTTACATCGAAACATGTTGTGAAGTGAATGAAGGCGCTCTATTGTAACATCGTTATATGTGATGAATGGCGCAAATTTAAATTTTAAATTTTAACATTTAAAATTTTAAATTTTAACATCTAAATAAAGTTTGTGTATTGACCTGAATTTTATTATATATTTTAATCAAAAAACCTTATTATTCTTTACAACACATTAGAATTTTATCAAAGATTTTTATAAAATAATTTAATACAATTGTTGTTACAAACTATGAATTAACTTTGTTTTAAGAGACGTGTGATATAAAAAAGTAAGTAATTTATTACGTCATCACATTTTAAAAAAAGACAATCAAAGAAGAAGCCACTAATTTCATCGGTAATTAATTAATAAAATTATTGTAACTAAAGTCTCTCTACATAATTTAAATGTTTCTAATTATTATCCAACTGCCACCATTTTACATAATCTGTTACACATCTGATCCTAAAACAATTTCGAAGGTGAGTACAATTATTGGTGTCCTTATTTTGAAAATGATTCGATTAAAATTTAATAATATTAGTAATCAGGTTCAATACGTGCGTTCCTGGTCATAATTTATTTTACCATTATTTAATTAATTAATCTTGTCCGTCTAATCACAATTTAAAATTTAAAATTAAGATAATTAAAATACCATGTGATGCTCCTTATCGAAACATTCGATTTACATTTGGAACATCACTTTCTCACTACATGTTTCGGTTCTTAGATGAACCATCTTCAGGTGTGTAAAAATTACAATTATATAAACTTAAAACTTAATCATAATTTCTTATATGCAACTTTTTTGTAGTTTTTTATCAGTTATTAGTGATGTTCACTTCCAGATTCCATTTTAATATATTTGAAGTTGTTCTATATATGTGCGTCGTGTTCAAACAAACTTTTAGGTTGGTGAATGTTTTTGTTGATGTTTTTTATATCAGTCTGTAATGTAAATAATTCAAAGAATAAATGAATATTAATGAATGAATAAGAATAAAGATAATAGAAAACAAAATAATATATTTCAAAAGTAAATTTTTGAAAAGTAAATTTGAACATACCAGAGATGAGAGGTGTAGATCAGTTCCGACTGTCTGGAAGTACTATCGTATTTCAACTGTTGTATTTTAATTATCTTAATTTTAAATTTTAAACTGTGATTAGACGGACAAGATTAATTAATTAAATATATATTTTCACAATATGACGCAACTCTATCATTTTACAATTATTGCAAATTAGCATTGAAGGTTTGTAACTATGATACGACAAATTATGCTAAATGTTTAACTTCATCTATTGTCTATGTATTATTAAAACAACATAAGTCTTAAGTTGTTGATAGGACGACGAAAGCCAAATATATTCAACCCGACCCAACTACGCGATCAGTGTTATTTTGTTTTATTTTTAATGACAAAAAATAGGAAATAATACGTCACAATGTGGCTTCGACCGGAAACTAGGTTATGAGCTACCATTTTGATGTCAGTTATTTAAAATGGCGTCTGCCAGTGCGTAAAGCAACCTGTCAACTTTGACCTGCGGGGTTTCCACATGGATCTGATAGTTGCTTGTATTTTATATGGAATGAGTATATTTTTGTTTTTAGATACAAATTCCAGTTAGAACGTGTCACGTGACAAACGCGTATACAACTCAAAACATTTATGTCATCACACATCACTCACACGACCTGTTCATGTGATAAAATGAGTGAAGGAAGACCGATCTATTGTTTGTCCACAAAGATAATACATTGTGATAGTAATTCAACACGATATTTTAGTTTTAATAGTATGTTTCTGTTTTAAAATAAAAATAATAAACAAATTTGTGATTAGTAAGTGGCAATAGAATTCATATGAAAAGAAACTAACTCATTCAAATGTTCTTTGATCGGTGTTCTGTTAACTAAAATCCACTAAAGTTTCAAGCACTTCATAAAACAATGTAAATAATATTTTAACTTTAGTACGAAAGGGCACTGCACTCAATTTTGATATTATTACTCGTCGCTAAATTCAATTTGTTCAATAAAATCACTGCAACACTTTACGAAATTCTGAGGTGTGAGCGCCACCAAGACTTACGTTTGTGTAATATCCAAAAATTTCAGAAGCATATAGACTCTCGATAAATGTTCACTCTTGTTAAATGGAATGTAATTTTCAGCGATTTTAGCATAAATTTAACGAATTATGATTCCTGCAGACGATTCGAGGTCCATTTACTTAGACGTGTGGCTTTGTAATTTAACTTACTTTTATGAAATTTAATATAGAATATTCATAACAAAATAATAAACAAATTACATCCACTATGCCTCTTACTTAAACGAAGAAATTTTTTTAAAAAAAATCCCATGATTATTCAGTGTAACTGAGTGATTTAGTAGTGGTAAAATATAAATTTTCTCAATTAAAGGAATTAATATCAAAATTTATATATTTATTCCGTCCTTCTAACGATACTCTAGGTTCCGCCTAATTCTTGCAGTCGGTGACATCATATAACCACGTTTCGTAACTGTAACGTCTATGGTTCAAACCTGAGATAGGAATAAAATATATAATAAAATTCAGGTCAATACACAAAACTTTATTTGGATGTTAAAATTTAAAATTTAAATGTTAAAATTTAAAATTTCATGAAATGAATGAAAGCGCGCTAATGTAACATCCTTATAGTGATGAATGGCGCAAATTTAAAATTTAAAATTTTAACATTTAAATTTTAAATTTTAACATCCAAATAAAGTTTTGTGTATTGACCTGAATTTTATTATATATTTTAATCAAAAACACAAACATGACGCATGTAAACCTTAAACTGAGATAGGAAATTGGTTGCGATTAAAGATTAATACTGTCCTAGTCAGTTAATCTATGAAAATGCCGGGATACGAAATAAAGCCTTCATGGCTGACTGACATGAAGACATTTCAGTATCAGTTAGCTTTCATTAAAAGTATTTGAATACCTTCAATAGATTTGCACATTGAATCTAGATTGAATATTTAGAAATGGAATCAAAATTGCTTTACTACATTTAACAATACAGGTTTCATTTTAGGATTAAACACTACTTAATATTATCATTGGCTTCGTAGGTAACATGCCACTACACAAATTAAACTTGAAAAAATATAAACTGAATCAATGTTTGTCGTCAGAATATCAGATTATTCCATACAATTTGGATATCACCGTATCGGATTTACTATAAAATGGCTTCCAATGTAAGAACACTTATGTCCATACTGTGTTTCACTTAAATATTTAACTGGAAACTATAAAATTTAATTAAACTCGAGATCGGATGTTAGACTGTCACGCAGGCCACGAGTAAAATTCCAGGAAAAGTTTCCTGTTATTTCGAAATCACAGTAATACAACACAATACCGATGTTTAGAGATTATTTTATTTTAAGTGAAATTTGAGTTTCTCACGGCAGTAATTTCGAAGATGGATTTCTTCTGTGTTGTAGTGTCGTGTAGTCTGGTAGAATTTTACAGACGTTTCAGAGGTCCTCGCTGTCTTCATCATTAGGGTCAGACTACACGGCGCTACAAACCAAGAAGACATCCGTATATTTTATTCTAAATTTCAAAACTGCTCACGAATTCCTTTCTCTCATCTCTTTTTTAACCATAAAGCGTCAGTTTTTGCAGCGGGGGGGCTGAAACTGTTTTGACAAGCAGCACTCCACGCAGGTCCTTAGAAGAAAATGTACTGGCTTCTAAGAAAATGACGACAAAAGGTCTGCTTTAGAGTGCTTCAAACGAAAAGGAAGGTTTCTCGATGCTGATATTGCTGTAATTAATTATATTTCCCAGTACCGATTCTGAGTGGGTCTTTATATATTTTTCGCATGACTTCCCCAGTTTCTTTAACGTCACATAGACTAATAGTTTTGAAAATATCGTATAACCTACAATTAAGAAATTACGAATTCCTTGTAATACAAATGGTGGTATTTCATTTCATTTCATTCCAATAAACGTTGATGATTTTTAACATGGAGACAAGAAGAATATTTGAACCAAAGAGTGATAAATTAACACGAAACACAATTAAACTACATTCTAATTTCCGTAATTTGCACAATTTACAAAATATTATTACGACGATGGAATCGAACAGCATTAGAATGTCGAGAAACATATCAAGACATCTCAACTATTCTAAATGTTTTATATTACGCCAACTCATTTAAGTATATCTATTAAATCGTATTCTCATCTTAATATTACCTTTGCTTAATGCAAAACGTTTGCTTTATCGGAAGGATTTATTTAAATTTGTGCAAATGTTGAAATATGCAAATCCAAGTCGGAAGGTTGCTGCTGAAGTATCGAAGGAGCATTTACTGAGTAACACGTAAAATTATATAGGATTTGAGACTTATATACAGGCGACTTCCGAGGTATCCAGTCACATCAGTACTCTGAGTGTGGGGACAGAGTTGGTTCCCGAAACGTCGGTTTACTACGGTAACCAGTTGACGCGGCTGATTGCCCGAGAAGATTTTATTGACGTAAAATTATCGTAAATTTCTACTCAAGGAATTTTATCAGTTCATACTACCAACATTTTGGTTGGCTTCACGGTTTTATACAATTTACATTTCAATATGCTTACTGCTCACACAGAAAAATGTATGTAAAAGTTTTGGTTAAAATTTTGGACATTATACGTCGTCTGTTGTTTATAACAATACGACGTTTCCTTCACTCCTGATCCAGGGATGGAGACTAGATCCTTTTAAGGGATCCCACAGAGTAGGATACTTTTGTCTCCTTATTTTAACTGATGACGGAGACAGATCCAGTTCCCGAAACGTCGTGTTATGAGAAACAACAGAAGATGTATAATGTACAAAATTTTAACCAATATTATTACAATACCCCATCGTCAATATTCTTTAGAACAATCCATATAAAATATTGTAAATGCGTCATATTGTGATTTATATAGTATTAAAAATATATTAAAATTAGCAGTCAATCACAATATAATATTATTAAAAGATTAAAATAACATTTTACGTTCCCTATCGAGTACTCGATTTACATGTGGAACATACACGACATGTTTCGGCTATATATAGCCATCATCAGGTGTTATATATTAAAACTTTTCACTGAATTACTGAATTTTTATTGAATTTTAATGATTTTTAGTCTTCATTTTTCTTATGATGTTCTTGTCCTTTATATTGTTTCTTCATTCGTTGTAGTATCGCAGGTCACCTGATGATGGCTATATATAGCCGAAACATGTCGTGTATGTTCCACATGTAAATCGAGTACTCGATAGGGAACGTAAAATGTTATTTTAATCTTTTAATAATA
Organism: Zootermopsis nevadensis; assembly: GCF_000696155.1. Next base: position 258,625 of record NW_019060298.1, on the reverse strand, counting down.
TTATATTGTGATTGACTGCTAATTTTAATATATTTTTAATAATCCATGTAAAGCTGACAAATGACACATATGTGACATCTATAAATATAAATCACACAAACATTTCAAAATAACGCTATAGCTACTTATGAGAACAATATTTAACGTGTAGTATCCAATTTTGTATAATTTAAGATTCTTATGGCGGTGAGTACGTAGATAGATTTCTTATAGTCTGTTTTCTAAAGGATAAAGGTCAGAGAAAAGTGTAATTTTATTGATGAAAGTATGGGACCTATTAAGCGAGGACCATTCTGTATATTTTGAGGCAGTGAGATATTGGAGCGTCATTCATGACCAGAGAAAGTCTTATGACAACCCAATCCCTGAACCTTCATTATGGATCTGCTAACACAAGCCAGTCTACAACTTCCTCGATATATATATTCATTATCTCTGGAGATCCGTAAATTTTCATTTACTCTACACCAAACTCGGCTCTGGACAGCAAACGAGAAACAAACTGTGACACAGAGCTGAGTAAACACAACAATATTCCGTTCACAGACACATATTTTCTCCCCCCCCCCCCCCCCCCCCCACTTGGGACACATTTATATTCAATACAGCGTATGTGAGAAACCACACAACACAAATTTCAATCATACCTGACAAGACAGACCAAAAAAAAAAGTTTTAAAATTGAATACTCGCATTTGACATTTCTCAAAAAGATTTACATGCCTTAAATCAGTTGTCTGAACACGAATCCACCTTAGATAGATCTTACAACATCGACTGTCGTCATCGAAACATTTTTACAGCGGTATATAACCGTCTTCTGGGATGTTTCATCTGTAGTCTGGTAGAAGTTTACCGACGTTTCAGAGATGCTTGCTATCTTTATCATCAGGTCGATGGCATCATATATCAGCTGTTTGAATATCGAGGGAAAATAACTTTATAGGATGTTAAAATTATAAAATTTTTCTTTCGTTTAAATTCGGTGATTCTAATCATATTCTGATTTAAGGACTGATAAAACAACGGCGTCCTGATGATGAAAACAATAAGTTTCTTCGAAACATCTGTAAATTTGTACCAGACTACACTAAGCAACATTCCGGAAGATAATTGTTTCTGTACTTCATACCTTGATAGACAGAAATCCAGCAGGTATAGGCCTGTAAGCCTATAAGCCTATAAGCCTATAAGCCTATAAATCAGTTTTCCTCTATCCACAGTGTTTAAGATCACTGTTTGCTAATTTTTTTCATTCCGCATGATAAGACACACAGCGCACATGTCATCGGAAAATCCACTATCCCTCTATTAAAAACTAGATCAGAAAAGTTTGAAAACTACTGACTTTTAAGAAAACATAAAATTTAACAATTTAACACTCTAAGAGAAGGCCATATGTAGGCTAACTGTGTTATTTCAGACGGAATTTAAGCTCGTAGTAATTGGAAGAATAATTATGTCATCCTGTCTTGCATTATGGAGGTTATAATTTCAAATAAGTGACATAAAATTTTAATCGTGGGTTCAAAATTGTTTGTCCTGTTATAATTAATAAAAAAGTTTCTGGTTCTCTAAAATTTATAAAGACCGTTCTTGCATTTCAATTTTAAAATTCTACATTAATACTGCAATAATTTAGTTACCGATAAACATCATTACTAAACCAAAAAAATTATACTTGTAATTATTTTGATAATTCTTTATACATTTCACTTTTAATACGTATCTTATTTAATTTTCTGTTTATTTGTTAATTTAGTCATACTTTTCGTAAGATTTAGTCTTGCGAAAGTAAACGTAAGATTATTTTTCGGAAAATAAATTAGTATTTATTACGTATTACGTAAAAATATACACATGATTTTTCGCAAAATTAATTTTTAATTTCGTGTTAATTTAAGAAAAATAGTTTTTGGTATACCTTTTTGTATATTCCATCCTTCTTCCGTCCAATTCTCCATCCATCACACCTATTCATCTTTTTTCCCTCAAACATATAAAAAAACCAAACCAGTTTGAAACTGACTGTCGGCTTAAAGGCTGTGAGAAATATTTACAGAGACGAGAGAGTTCTCCACTATTGCTACATCGTTATGGTGCATAATAAATCATGTTACATCGGAAATTAATGAGGCCGAATGGTGTTTAAGACTCCTCAGCACGTATAACGTCCGATTGAGTGTTAATTACTCTTTTATGTGCTACGGTGCACTTCGTCTGAAACGTTTATGGAAAAATAATTTGACTAAAACTGATCTCTATTTTAGTAAATGCAAGTTGCTTAGATTTACAGGAAAAGTAGATTAATTTACAATATTCAACAGTCTGTGTATTTATGAATATTATAATAATTACATAAACATTTCACTACATAATTTATTAATGAATCACGTGCTAATCAAAGGAGATGAATAATTATATTAAAGTATATTCGTATACTTTAATATATGTCAAATATAAGTTAATATTTTAAAGAAATAGAATTTAAATTTATCAACAGTTAAGGAATTCAGCTTTATTTACGTGTAAGGTAATCTGTTATAGAAACATCAATTTTATTCTGTTAACTGAATTAAATAACTTACTATTTTACTACGCTCCTATAACCCCACAGATGTTGCACACGTCAAACAAGACGAAGCAGTTTTAGCCTTTAAGAACAAAGAACAGAGAAAGAAAACTTGTAACTTTCAATGAAGTTTTTCTTGAAGCCTAGATTACAGTTTATAAAGTAATCTGAATATGTTTCCATAAAATTAAACGTATTTTCTTATTTTTATATTGTTACGAATATCCTAATTAGTTATAACGTAAGTAAATATTTAAAAAACTGAAACACGGATTTTATATAACAGGCTTGTTTCTCGTTTATGTACGCTATTATTAGGCTAAATTCGAATGAACATACACATTATTAGTGATAACATTTCTAAACCAATTTTTTTTTGTGTAGTAAAATAAGACGTTCCAGGCTACTGTTTTTTTTCCAGCTTGAGAATTTTATTCATTATGGTTCCTACAGAACACATGCTAACACTCAGCGTAACTTAGCCTCGTTATACCGTGCTATTTCTTGTACAGATTGGCCTTATAAGTACACCACACTGTAACATAAAAATGTAATCTCTGACCTGTATCGAGCGTAAACACGGACTGTCGAGAGCAAAAGATAGAATATTGTTTGATCATCTGATCGTAATAAACTTTAAAATCGATTACAAGTTGGTTACACATGCTATATAACCGCAAGATATTGAAAAAAAAAATATAACAATAACTTAACCATTTGAATCCGAGGCTTGTCTAAATAATATTTAAGAATTCAGTCCGTACTTCAAAGAGAACACAAGAAATCATTATCAAAAAACTCAACTGGTTAACGTTGTTTATGGAAATAATCCCTGTTTACACTGAGAATCAAACAAAACCCACAAATACAAAACGAAGTGGTACTGATTATTGAAGCAGGCGGTACATATAGTTACCATTTGGCTTACATTTTTGTTAAACCATCACTATGATGAGAAATAATGGTTTGCTTTACTTGTACAACTTAATAAGTTCTGCACCTTGGGAACAGTCTTTAATATTCAGATACTGCAGACCCAAAATGAGAAAACCCAGGGGTTTAATAAAGTTAAAAAAATACAAAGAGTAACGTAGTAAAGTTTCATATGTGGAAAGCATGAACTTAAGATTAAAGGCACAAAGATTAAAAAACGCGCTTTCAAATATAAGCATGACTTGAAGTAGAATTGATAATTAAATATAATTACGAAACACATATGAGAATGTACACAGCTTAAGTTTGGTCTGGTATAAATTTAAGGGCGAGTTCTACACACAGAAACAATACAATTAATTAATAAAAACATAGTTCCAGAAGATCGTCCCTTTCTAGTTATTCCGAAATTTCTCACGCGGATTTATATTATATTTAATTCCTCACCATCGTCGGGTCAGAAATTTTATATGAACTGCTCAATATACCACCCGCAAACTCATGCCTTTTTTCTATTGTCATTTGTTCTCCCAAGAAAGACACACATTTTCGCCGTATTATAAATAAATTACTTTTATTTTCACGATAACATAACAAGGAACTGATTTTCTTTCAAATGCTTATCATCACATATTTCACGTTTCCATTAGATACCATCTATATAAAAAATATGTTATATTAGTTATCATATGCCGTTGTTAAGGGATTTTGGTTCTTATGTTATATTATTTATAAACGTGTCTATTTTTAACAATCGTTGTTATTGTAAGGTGATAATTTACTGTTGGGCTTTATGGGTAACATTATAACCATTCACATGTTAAAGGTGTTGAAGGCTTATTATGTAGAGTTATTATTCAATTCAATTCAATTCATTTATTAAAGTGCTTGACAACAGCCAAATAGGCCAATAACATCCAAGCACTAAACCAGAGTACAGAATAAGATATAATAAATAATTAAATTAAATTCAATAATAATGAAAGTAAAACAAAGAAATACAGCATAAATGTACCATATTAATAATAATAATGATAATTCAATTAATTTATTGAATAATGTTTCACAAGTGAATGGGCTAAATACGTTACCTAAGTAATATAATTCAATTAATAACACTAAATAAAACATTAAACAATAAAAAACGGAACAAACTTATAAAATTAAAACAACGAAATAAGATGCAGTCACCACAGCAAGTAAACAAACATCGATATAAGTTCATATTTAAATTGCGAGACATCATATCGTATTATTAATAATATAAGCCCACGCAGATAAATATTATAAACCTGTCACTAAATGATGGCATGGTTAGAAAAAGATAGCACTATGAAAAATGCTATTATACATTACTATAAATACGAGAAATTTATTTCTGATTTCGTATGTTCTTTACCGACAAGAACAACATAAAATTTCATCCATCTCTGAAAGTTTTCTGAAGCGTATCGGTAGTCTACTTCAAGGTAAACTTTATGGCGATCCATTACGCGTGGGTAAGGGCACAAACATTAGCATTCAGTTCGACACGCTGTGAGTCTTAAAATGTGGCATTTTCTTCAGTCCATTTAGTTACATGTGGGTTAGATAAATCAACGTAGTCGTTCAATATGGTTTCTTATTCCTTGCACTCCACTAGTATAATATGTCACGTCTCCCTTTATTGGAACTAAGCCATTGTACGCGAGAGTTAAGAAAGTCCCTGTTACGTATGTGACCTGGTAGGCACGCGTTGTGCGCATGCGTAAACCCCTGCGCGGAGAACATCTGTCTTTAGCACAAAGATATTTCCCACACGTCTCTAATGCTTCCCGCTGTCTGTGGGATCGTTATTCGTTTGTTTTATTATTACTGACTGTTTTATAACTTCCAGTGTTTTAAAATATTACCAGAAAATTTTATAATAAATTGTTCGGAATTACGCGGAACACAAAAATAGTAAAGAAGTAACTGATTGAACTGTCCCCAACTGTACAGTGCTGCCCTCATCCCATCAGAAATGGAACAGGAGGTGAAATACACTTACAGCGATATAAGGAAATCTTTTCTGTTTGTAGCCCACTGCACATAACAGTTTCGAAATATTACATAGGTACACTAAAAACCAAATTCTGAATCCAACATTTAAGCTCAAATATATAATTTCAAAATCATCTGCTCTGTGGTAGAGAAATAACGTATCTTCTTCCTAGATTCCAACTTAAATAAAAAGGTTTATTATCTCTAAAACACAAGGCACGGCCATAAAAATATCAGAATAGCTTAATCAAGAAATTAAGACTCTTTCTGCAACAGACTGGGACACTCAGATTTATTGAATTTCCTGAAAAATAAACGAAACACAGATTTCTGAGTGCTTTGAACTTACGTAGTACGTAAACTGATCCCGCCCTTAATAAGCAATTTATCTTTCAGTGCTGAAAGTGACTGAAGTCTGCAAAGAACTTAAATTTCTCCATAATTGTAAAGTTTACAAAGGCCATTAACTGCCGGAAGGATTTGAGACCTGAACTGTTATTATTTTTAAATTGAATTTAGTACACGATTGGGCACTTGGAACAGAAGAACAATGAATAATTTTGCTTCCGTAACGTAAAATCTCAAGTAATCAAAGGCATCATCATTATCACTAGCTACTGATATTTATTTAATGAAGGTACGAATTTATCAAAACAGAACTAATGACACTACAGACGTAGAACATATATTATGTAATTATAATCACGTATATGAAGTATATTTTACGTCATATCCTAATATTATGTACAATTAACTTTTAAAAATACGTAAATTTTTCAGCTGTGCTTAATTTAAATCTAAGGGACATGCCTGAATCTAATAATCCTTCATATATTGTAATTCTGAATGTAAACAATCATTTTACATGCCGACAACTTTTAATTACACTAATTGTCATGTCACAGAGACAAACTCATCGGTCTCCATTCAGGCAGCAAGACAATTCTGTAGAAGTAACTGTGCCAAAATATTGTTCAATGTATTACTGTTTTGAGTTTCAATGGGTTTTACGATGTCCGACGGTCCAATAGGGATAAACTGTTTTCAAATAAATTTCGAATTCTTTCTCATTCAAATGATTTTAAATTATAAATCATGTATTGTCCCATTATGAGAAGGTACGAAAATATTCCGGGAAATATTTCAATTAATGCTTTTTCAACCATAAAATAATTAATTAAAACACTCGCAAAAAACCTTTTTTAAATTGCTTACCGTTACTGGGCTTCATTTTTTTTAACTCTGGTCATATATAAACGTAACATACAGCATAAATTAATTACTTGGTTTTCACATGAAATATATTTTCACTGGTAATAAAAGTAGATGTAACTTGTCTTAATATTATTTTTAATATCACAGATCTGTTTTAAAAGACGTTACTGTCAATTCAGTAGTACATAAGAGCAGTATATTTGAGAAAGAAATAAAATATTTTATTATACGAGGTGCGATCGGAAAGTTTCTAGACTGCGCCTATAAAAACCCGCACACTTATCTGAGGTATTAAATTCATCCATCACCCTCGAAGTAGTTCCCCTGGGAGTGAACACAACGATCCCAGCGCCGCTGCCAAGCCTGGAAGCATCCCTGGAAATCTTTCTTTGTCAGCCTGTCAAGCACCATCTGCGATTCTGCCTGAATCTCTTCTATCGTCTCAAATCTCCTTTCCTTTAGCTGAATTTTCATCTTTGGGAAGAGGAAGAAGTCACACGGAGCTTAGAAAGGAAGTTGGGGTCGGTTCTTGCAAGATCTTTGAGCTCCTGACAAACGAGAAGTCGATTCTGCTTCTGGTCCTCAGACAGGATGCGTCGCATGTGGAGTTCTTCCTTTAGAATCAGCTGACAGGTCCCAACAATGTCGCACAAGTCGTTGATGGTACGACTTCGATCTTCGTAACATTTTCGGGCGTTGTGCTCGAAGATGGTCGTCCAGAACTCTCGTCATCATCGACAGAGGTTCGGCCGGCCCTTTTTAAAACGTGAATGCCACACAAACGTTTGTGCACGACCCATTGCGGACTCCCCAAATGCTTGCTTTAGCATTTCATAGGTTTCTGTAGCCGTTTTGGCGAGTCTTTGGCAAAATTTGATGCACACGCCATTCCGAAATCGCAGGAGGGTCGGTGTAATGCACTACCAAAACGCCCGTAACTAAGAAACAAATGCTAATTCGATGATGCCGGCTTGCACACTGATTCACTATGAATGTAGGCCGCACCCCCTAGCGGTAGAATCTCGCACTACATCCGGTTCGCCCGCTATTGACACAGTCTAGAAACTTTCCGATCGCACCTCGTATATCCCGCTTTCTCGTTGATTTTAAAAAAAACATCAAAAGCCCTGTAGAATGTGCCTTACGTTATAGGAGACGTACAGTTTGTAATAAGAAATTTTAAGACCTTCAGAAATTAAAACCACATACATTCTAATTTTATCCACAGAGAATATAAACACTCCGTTACATATGAAAACCAACTCGTTCAAACAACATCATGTGGTAGCAAGACTTTCGATAAAAATGTAGGCATATTTTTAATTAAAACGTATAATTAGAAGTTATCTGATACTGCCGGAATTCAATTTATATTTTTCACGTTTCTATTTCCATTTCACAATTTTTTACGAGTCTATGATCAAATAAACTTTAAGCTTATTGACTGCACAGAAATCATTGGATAATCCTTCCAAACAACGTGTTCGACTGAACTAAAAATGTAATCAGTAAATTCCAAATCGCTTCCTTCTTCATTCGTATCAAATTACTTCCCTATATTTCAAGCAGATGCTTCTGCAACACTCTTAAAGTCCCTTGCTGCAAAGAACATCTTTTATGACTTTCATTAATCCAAATGCCCACAAAATTTTCGGTACTTGAAGTTCATGTTTGCAATCATGATACATAACTGAATAAAGCAAAACGTAAAATTACGATACATATCTATGATTTTCTCGAGGACCTCTTATACGAGGTGCGATCGGAAAGTTTCAAGACTGTGTCAACAGAGGGCGAACCGGATGTAGTACGAGCTTCTGCCGCTAGGGGGTGCGGCCTACATTCATAGTGAATCAGTGTGCCAGCCGGCACATGCGACGTATCCTGTCTGAGGACCAGAAGCAGAATCGACTTCTCGTTTGTCAGGAGCTCAAAGATCTTGCAAGAACCGACCCCAACTTCCTTTCTAAGCTCCGTGTGACTTCTTCCTCTTCCCAAAGATGAAAATTCAGCTAAAGGGAAGGAGATTTGAGACGATAGAAGAGATTCAGGCAGAATCGCAGATGGTGCTTGACAGGCTGACAAAGAAAGATTTCCAGGGATGCTTCCAGGCTTGGCAGCGGCGCTGGGATCGTTGTGTTCACTCCCAGGGGAACTACTTCGAGGGTGATGGATGAATTTAATACCTGAGATAAGTGTACGGGTTTTTATACGCGCAGTCTGGAAACCTTTCGATCGCACCTCGTAGATGTGATATCTTTTAGGCACAAGTACTTTGAGAATTTCTTACGTTATGGTTTCAATAACTGCCTTAATCATCTTTAACATTATCTACATATCCAACAAATCAATAAATTTAATTTTTACGCTATCTCAGAAAAGGAACAAAAAGACTTAAGTTCGGAGACTATGGAGGCCATTACATACTATCGGCAGATTTCCTCGTCCAAAATATTTTTCCATGCTTCATTTGGTTTTACAGATGGACGTAAATCGATGTATCGTACATACAAGTTGAATCAAATAAATTTTACTACGTGTGGCAAACAGAAATATTGAAGTTTTGTGTACTGATAAGAAGAAAATAAGATTGCGTGGGCGAATTATAGACTAACATATAGGATAAAATCACGCACCTATTAAGTATGATCTGAGATTCTCGTGGGGTTCAGAACTAAGATAACTTTTTAGCTCACCTATTGTTAAATACAAAATTATTAGCGTATTTAACCATCTTAAATAAAACACGAGTTAACACATAATTCGGAAAATACAGGTAATCCACATTCCAAACACAAAAATTTAAACAAAAAAAATTAAACAAAAAAATTTAAACAAAAAAATTTAATCACAAAAATTCTGAATTTCTATATAACAAAAACAAATATACGCCTTTGTGCAATGCAAAGATCATGTATTGCTCATCTGTAACATTTCCGTGTCAGTATTCACGCAATATTAGAAATAATTTGTTCCTAGTTCGCAGATTATGAGCTCTTAAAATTATAATATACAGAAGTCAGGTTGAATATATGCGTTCCAAATCCTTTTAATATACATAGGAACTCAATTACGCCAGAGGAAATTTTAAGAAATATTACACATTCTTTTAAAAATAGTTAATACTCTTATCTTGGATAAATATTTCAATATTCCGTGTTTACTCACCGAGTAGGCTGGTCTATCGGCTTTGCTCAGGAAACCATACGCTGAGCCTTGACCTGAAATGTACCAGATTTAAAGAAGATTAGTTGTTATATCAACTTTTTATTATTTTCAATTCTATTTATGTTACCCTGATTGTGTTAATCCGTGGTTCTATTCAAGTTTACAGGCAAATTCTTTAACAAACCTCATAAAATATTCATCTAAGCATCATTCTACGCCATTGATGTAGTTGAACGATATCTTTAAATAGCGCACGAATCGACCAGTCCCAATTATCCTTAAAAATAATGATCCCAGAAAGCTTTACATTTAAAAACGTAACAGCTAAATGCTAATGAAAATGTCCTTACTGAACTAGGGCACCCCTAAAAATATAGTCATAACTGACTACGTAATATGCTTTCACCAAAATCTGTTCCACTAAATGCTGATTCAAGGTGAAAAATACCAAAGCTGGTCGAACTGAACAATTGCTAATTGTTTAATTTTAACCGTCTAATCACAATAAAATATTTTATTAAATATTAAAATATTAAAATATTATTATTACAATTAACATTTGATATTTAAAATATATTAAAATGATGCTCTTTCTATCGAAATGTTCGATTTACAATTAGAGCATCATCTTTTTCACGACATGTTTCGGTTTTCAATGAACCATCTTCAGGTGTATAATCGATATAAATTCAAATGTAATATTCTAAATGCAATCCTTCGTCAGATGTCAAAGTACAATTGATCTAGAAGAGGATAACTGATATTTAATGGACATCTGACGAAGGATTTCATTTAGAACATTACATTTAAATTTATATCGATTATACACCTGAAGATGGTTCATTGAAAACCGAAACATGTCGTGAAAAAGATGATGCTCTAATTGTAAATCGAACATTTCGATAGAAAGAGCATCATTTTAATATATTTTAAATATTAAATGTTAATTGTAGTAATAATATTTTAATATTTAATAAAATATTTTATTGTGATTAGACGGTTAAAATTAAACAATTTAATCATCACAATATGACGCAACATTATCATCTCAGAACAGTTGCTGTAATTAAGCACTACTCAATACTCACGTTTGACAATGGCTTACGCGTTCACGCGCGGTTTGTGTACTGGACTCAAACTGCTACTACCAGAAATAAATCTTACCTTTTGAAGATTCTCGCATTAAGGAACGTATTGAAAGTTTCAGAAAGACTGAATGACACTAAGTCTTGTCAGGCGATCAACTTTTTCAGTGCGATAAAAAATTCCGACGTTTCTGAGACTTTGTGTTTGCTCCAACCGATGTTTGTCGACTTTATGCACTGTGAATAGTTGAATAAAGCACGTACGTTATTCCATTTAACTGATAGAATTATAAAGAATAATCAACACATCATTCTGCTCACTAGAGAATCTCTGAAACGTCTATTTTTGATATTCATCAACGAGGCTGATCACACGAGAAGACATAGTCGTGATTCCCCCCCATCCTCAGCTTTGATCTACATTTTGATAACCTTCCGTGTTCATAGGGTGATCCATAACGCTTTCATATGTCTGACGTCCGCTACACTTTATATATTCAGATAATTTACTATTTGTGTAAACAGATTGCGTCATAAAAAACAACTCAAACAACTACACATAACCCCTTTACGCACACAACGTCGGAACCGATTTTCGCTTTGTTACTACGTGAAATAGTCGCGGAACTAACTTCATCTGTTTCTTTTCCTTGCGGTTTGATGAGCACTTGTCACAGACAAATCATTTCCATTGTTACCAAATGTTGTTACCAGTGGACATAACGCTGTCTTATTTTCTACTTACTTAAATATTTCACAAACATTTGCAAAAGATTTTCACACACGTTACGTTCATAAATACACGTGTTCGCACCTGCGCAGAGAGGCGACCAAGCAACAGGGATGACCTTGACTCAAATGTCGCAGAGGAGGTTAGGAGATTATTACACGTTCTTGGACTAGCTTCTGATATTATGTTTGTATGCCTGTAAGTGAATAAAGTTGTCATGCTCTTTAAATGACACGCATGCGCACAATGATGTTTGCATGCACCTGGCAGAGAAACGTGTAAACAAAGAGACTCCCATTTAACGTCTTTATCAGTCAACACTTGGAAAGTTAAAGAGGAGATATATGCCCGGAAAGACACGTACAATTAACATTCGAGTTGCAAAAACGTTTTGTGTACATATTTTATGGTACATGTAAGGCGTAATTTAAAAAGAAGAGTTAGGAAACAATAAGAAATATTTTCTCTACGCTATTATAACATTATTAAGAACCTTCAAACTTTATTGAAACTACACAAGAATGCTTCAAGGGCTATTCTGACCTTCAACATCGACTGAAATCTCTCTTCATTTATCTCCTTGACATCCACTGTCTCTGCCTTCCCACGCTTTCCCTGTCTTCAGATAGTGTCAATGATTTATTTTTATTTTGATGGCTCAATCTAACCTTTGTTGAAATGGACTTTTTGTGCTTTCATCAAAACTTCTATACATCGCATCACAAATCCCCCTGGACAAAATGTTCTCATAAAAACTACTTTTGTGAAATACGATTAAACATTAACAGATAAACTGGTCTGTCATGGGGAAGAAGTTTATTACTAGAAGCAAATTAACCTCAAAGATTTAAATGTATATGTACTACTTGTTTCATTAATTAATAACTCTTTGATTTTATTTAGGGGGGTTTGTATGATTCTCACTGTGTTTTCTTTACGGTACGGCCTCAATTTTAAACAGTATTTAAATAAATTTATGCTTCAAAGGGTCAAACTAATGTACAATATTTTTTATATAACTTTTATACTTAAAACTCCTACGTATGAAAAGTATTTTAAAAAGAAATTAATTTGTACAGTTTGTAAATGCTCACTTTTAATTTCATTAGGATACTGCCTACACTGCTATTTCATGTTCCTGTCGACAGGTTTTCCTTATATTAATCTTTGTTTCGTAACAACAAAATCTTAATGAGCTTCAGTATATACGTCTTGTATTACATGCATTAGAATTGTTTGTCTGTTGTTTCGGTGTAGTTCTAACATTTTACTTTCCGCAGTATGGTATAAATCTATTGAATCAACAATAATTATGCTGAATAATTTAGAAAATAAGCCGTGTTTTGTGCAAAAATGCACTACATCACACTTCATGCTTAGCCAATAGAAGATGTACAGTTTATTTCCTCCGGATATTCATAAAAACACTTTACGAATTATATAAAACTGGAAGTTATCCCTCATTTTAACCTATAATATCTACCAACATACCAACATGGCGGCCGTGTTAACTTTTATTGTGAAAGAAACAATATCGCCAGTTAATTTACGGTTATAGTAACTTACCTTAGGAATTATAATTTTTGAAGAAAAACAAATGACAAGATGAATGCGATAATTAATTTATGTATCGATTACACGAAACAGAAGGAAATTAAAATCAAACACCGAGGACAGACACGTTTAAAAAATGAAAGACTACCACACTACACTGATTTCCCATTTAAATCTGTCCATTGGTCATTTAAATATACAAATATTGCAGTTTAAAAACATGATTAATAATCATTACGTGAAAAAAATTACTTTAATTATCGTTACTTACAAAGGCTCTATAGTATAACAACTACACAATGCATTTGCGTGTATTAAAACACAAAGTGGAACAAAAGTTTCACATATTGCGAGCTTACAACAGATGTAATCATTTTTACACACGCCAATCATATAAGCTTGGCATTGAAATTCTAAGCTTTTGCTAACTAGTATATTTTCACGATAATAAATGGTGTAGTTAAATGACAGATATTCTAGGAATAATAAATACAAAATAAGAGTACTTAATACTTAAATGTGTATGCAGATAATAGACAACTATGGATGTAACATACAGTAATGAAAATTAACAGAATAAAAATGTAAAATTCTTACCTTTAAATCGCATATTCTTTAGTGGAGCCTCTGAGGTTGTAATTACTTACATGATTTAAAAGACGCGATATATATTTTATGAATCATGTTAGGTTTCAAATATACACGCAAGTATTACCAGTTTCTGTATTAATATTAACAGAATAGAATTGCCACATTTTTATCGCTTACTGAAACATACGTAAACCATTATATAAGAATTACTTTGCGTATAAAAACACTTACCGCGTTGAGTAAGACAGTGGGATGTATAAAAGTCTCATTAAATCAAGTTAAACTAAGTACCATTGCAGTTAATTCACACTCCCGTCACGAGGTCATTTTACCGCTCACATTTTAAAATCTCGCGACATAGAATTAAGTCATGGCGACGAAGGGTCACATCTAAGTTTCTTAACTCCGTTCAAGCATATAAAATGGAGAGCTAGAATCTTGACATGACATTTGCCAAAAACTTTGGATAAATCTGTAAGAAAATCAGTCACTCCAACTGGCAACCATATTGCCATGACACTAAAATAAAGATTATCATAAAAAAGTTTATATTCCTGGAAAACTTTAGTTTAAGTACTTGATTGATGATGATATAAACCCATGGTCACCGGTTATGCAGCTAAATTCTGTTCCCTTATGTACATAACATGATTAAGGGTATTTAAGAACGAGGTTCTAGGAATATTTGGATCAAAGTGGGAGTAGACCTTTATTAAAATCAGCGTTCCGCAACGTTTATGACAAGGAACACATCCTAATTTATCAAAGACACGGCGAAACACCACAAACTTTCTCCTCAAGAAAATGATGTATGAAACTACGAGGCGCGTCCCAAAAGTAAGTTTCCCACTCGTCCCACAGCTAGCAAACCTCATATTGCGCGAAGCGACTGTGCGTACGTGATAGAGCAATGACGTAGCATGGCTCATGCACTAACGGCACTTCCCGCGTTCTCACAGTAGCATCGTTGCAGCTGTTGAAGATGGAGGTTCTTATTCCAGCTCCCGCCGACTGTGAAGTGCGGTCAGTGATAACGCTCGGCCGCACACGGCTCGACGGACAGCGAGTCTCCTGCAGGAGTTCAGCTGGGAGGTGTTTGATCATTCACCCTACAGCCCGGACCTCGCTCCCAGTGATTTCCATCTTTTCCTACACCTCAAGAAATTCCTGTCCGGTCAGCGTCAGCGTTTTGAGAATGACAGAGAGGCGGAGATGGTTGTCACACAGTGGTTCCAATCCCAGGCGGCAGACTTCTACGACACAGGTATTCAAAAGTTGGTCCCACGGTATGACAAATGTCTCAATTCCGGTGGCGAATATGTTGAAAAATAGCTGGACACTTACTGTATCTGTTGCAATAAATATTTCCATGAAATTGTGTTTTGTTTCTGTAAACGGCCCCAGGGAAACTTACTTTAAGGACGAGCCTCGTACATGTGGCCATAAATATGTATGAATCTTTGTCATGTAAGAATGCATGCTATGGAAAGAACATAACAGCTATCGAATAAAACTATCGATATTGAACCTGTGTGTGTTTGTTTAACCTAATATGTCTTCATATTTATAGTTACATAGACAATTAAATAATATTGTGTAGCATAAAGGTACGAATTTCATTTCAATTCTTTAAATTTTAGTAGAATCAGTGTTAGTAATTGAATTCCAGGCAACATATAAATTCTCAAATTTGAACCGAACAAGAATACTAATTATTTATTTTAATCCGTCTGATCACAATATTTAAAATTTATTATAATTAAGATAATAAAATATCATTCATGTTCCGTATCGATTGATCGATTTACATTTCGGAACATTTACACAACATGTTAGCTTGAAATAATGATATTCCATTGTATTTATTAAATATTTTTCACGATTAGAAATAAACACTTATGAATTCAACTAAAAGAAAAGGTATATTTGTTTAAATCTTGTCCTATTAAATATTAATATTTAATAGGACAAGATTTAAACAAATATATATTTATCACAATATGACGCAACTTTATCATCTCATAAAAGAAAAGGCTTCAGATATAAAACACGCCAATACAATTTTAAATACCATCACGAAAATACATTTTCTGGAGTACAATCCACTCATTACTCGTTATTTAAATATCCTACTAATAAATAACACACTTTAGTTTCAGACCGTGCAATAATGGCTTATGAATAGTCCCATAACATCATTAAAGACTACATTTTATTAAGAACAGATATATTACATCACATCTGGAAAAAGACTGATTGGCTAAACTTTCTCGTAAAATAACCCCCCCAAAAAACACCTCAAATCCAAGCTGATAGCACTTAAAACAGTTTTATTCATCCGCGTAGATACATTTAAAATAGATTCACGTCACACTTCTGAGAATATTTTAAACATAACCTTCAACAGCTCTTTGAATACGGTAATGGACATTCTGGTTCCATTAAGGCATGGGACTTCTTGATTATCTGAGACTACTATTAGCTTCTCAAGAACGAGTATGGTTAGGTTAGGTTGGTACTTACAAAACTCTATGAATGTGTTCTAATGGGGTAACTTTTGCTGTATAAACTACTCAACGAAACTGTGTAATGTAGGCGGGACAGCATAAGCACGTGTTTGAACAAGGAACGATTATATTATGACTATATGAGAACAAATTATACTTGAATAAGTACCATAAAATAACTGCATTAATCTTTATAACATTTCAGTAAGTATTTATTTCAAAAACTTAAAGTTTCTCCTTTACCAATTTATTCTTGTGTAGTTGAATTCTCTTACCCATGGTTAACTTCGTTAAACAAGGATCAATTCTCTCTTGTTATGGTGTTTTAATACGAAGATCTTCAATTCCCTTGTTTCCTACACGAAGTGACTCTCGTTAGCTACTTGTATGTGAAAATATAGTTCCGGTGTTATTTCAGGAAACATGTTTTACAGTACAACCAGTGCCATCTGTCAAAAGCAAGTGGCAACAACGTGTTCGAGTATCGACTATGAGCTCTTGCCTCGAGCGACCTCTCACTGTATATCTCATCATGAACAAACATATTTACGTGCAAACTTGTAAGCATCGCTATCACGTCAGATGTTCGCACGGCCACCATATTGGCATTATTTAAATGCAGTAAATTACAATGTGTAAAGCTGGTATGGTCTTCAATCGTTATGATATTAATGCCCGAGTTTTAATAAAACCCGCATTTTATAAAACCTAAAATTTCATTACCGTGTTTACAACATTCCGCCATCTGTCCATTTTCTGAGCCATATAAATCCAATCAACACACCGAAATCTACTTCCTTGCGTTCCATTTTAATATCATACATTCAATGAAGGCCTTCCGAGTCGGATTCCCCTTTGGACTTTCCAGATAATTCTGTAAGCATTTTCCATTTCACCTTGCGTGAACATCTCGTCCTTCCAAATTTTGGTCACACTAAATATGAGGCGAGAATGGTTAGAAGTGCTGCCTCGTATTCGGGAGGTCCTGGGTTCAAATCTCGGTTTTCAGGTCGTCTGTCTTGACAGGTACTCCGTGTATTACTTCATTCACTCAGGGGACGATACCTTTAAAATTTACTTTTAAAATTTATTATTCCCTAATAATCCAATCATCAGACGCCATATAATCTGAGTTGTATACAGCTCCTAAAAAAACTTAAGCAGAACCACGTTCTGTATTACACAGATTTCGACAAAGTATGGAATAATATATCTTTAACCCTTGAAAAACCTGTGGTAACTATATTTACCACCTACTGCAACAACCAGTAACTCAGATTTTTATTCATGAATTTTTACACGTCTCAGAATAAACAATGATTATTTCGTTAAACAGAAATAACCATTTATTTTTTTATGGAGACGTCTTGTGTTTTCTTTGAGGTACGGACTGAATACTTAAATATTATTAAGACTAGCTTCGGCTTCAAGCAGTTAATACTATACCTGTTGTTATAAGACTATGAATTCCTTGATAATATAAAATTATGCTTTGTCTATTATAATTAATTATATAAGGTCATTGAAGCCAGAACTCACTATATTGACAGTGACGTGTGGTAAGATATGCTGTCATGACGCAGATTCTTACTATATTATCTATCTGCTTTATTAAATCCACCGTACCCCTGCATAACCTCATTACAGCCACTTACCACCCTCACAATCTCTTTCTCACCTTATTACCACGTCCTATTACTTTCTCAGTCTTACGAGAGAATTTTTCCCCTAGAGATTTCTCAATAAGAGCTGTACATTCCCCTAGACACATGACCGTCATATCTTAACCCCTTTTGGTGATCAACCACGAAATTCCTCGTGATATAATTTCCTAAACAGCTATCGTAAGTCATTTTTCTTGTGTAAAAATATTTTCATGAATTGTTTTAAAAAGATTTGTACACTGTATTTCAGGACCTCAAAAGAATCTGGAAAAATTATTGATTCGTCTGTCCTGTTAAGTAGACGGAATGACAAATTATAACTTTATTCTCCTATTTATATAATAAATAGTGACCACAAATTATCTGAACGGTTTCAAACTAAAACCAAAAACTAAACGCATACACAAATAAAGCTTACGTCAATCGAAAAACTTTAAAAAAAAATACATTTTTTAGTATACGGGAGAAGTGACGTAACTCTAATGATGCCCACTACGAGCGCATACGTCAACATGACAGTAAAATGGCGACTGAATGCAAGAGTTTTAATTACGGTACAATTAGTCTGTAATAGCTCGAACTCTGCATTCGACACAGCAGTAATATCTGAGATGGCGTGGTAGTGTTCCACAAATGCGCGTTATAGTCGGCGCAGTAGTTTTTGGCCGGCGGAATATTCAAGGGGAAGGCTAGGAGCGAGTCTCTTTTGCTGACTGCACCGAGGAGCTCGTCTGACTGAACGCCCAAACAAAAGAAATGCACTGACCGTGCCACCTCAGGTACACAGACTAGGCTCGTCCGCCAGCTTATCCACCGGCCAAAAGCTGCTTTACCGACTATAACTCACAGTGACTCCTGTAATGTTTCTTTTGTATACTGAGCTCAATCTAGCTGTGCCTGTGGTTGACGTCATGTACAAGTGTTTGTGAGGAGAAAGGTGATACTAGCTTGTTCGAGCGCTGTGTGAGTTGTATACAAAGAAAGAAACTGTAAGGAAACTGAACTCAATGTTATTATATTACGACTGTACATCTACAAGAGCATTATGTGGCGAGACCTTCAAAGGTCACTAAAGGAACAGCTAGAGAGAACACAATGTAATGTTTGCATTGTTAAGTGCTGAATATTTCTGAAGCTATATCGCACATAACCTAAAAGGGGTACAATATTATCAGTATCTTCCGTTATAAAAGTAATTTACGAGTATTGTCTTGCATAATTTGACCGCAAACAAGATAAGGAAAGGTTTGGTTAGCAAGCCATTCCTCTATTATTTAGCGGCTACAATATTATGTTGACTCACGACGACTCAGAAACTCCCTGAGGAGTAAACCAAATTATTTTTCTGCACGCAATTCTTTCATCATATGAGGCAAACGATCTGACAGAATTGATATTACGATAGCAAAAACTGTGGTTTCGTTGTCATATACCAGATACGTAGTGAATTAGGTGAGAATCCTAATGGCAGGTGGACGTACGACGTCAAATTGACAAGCACGTAAGAACATGAGTGGGAAATATTCTGGAACAAAGTTACCGTTAATATTATATGACACAATCATACAATGTAGGATTTGAGGTTTTCACAGCGGTGAGTTTGAAGATTTCTGTCTTCTGGGTTGTTGCGCTGTGTAGTCTGGTCGATGTTAACCAACGTTTCAGAGGTCATACTGCCTCCATCATCAGGGCGATGAGTATGAAGATTTCCGTCTTCTGGGTTGTTGCGCTGTGTAGTCTGGTCGATGTTAACCAACGTTTCAGAGGTCATACTGCCTCCATCATCAGGGCGATGAGTATGAAGATTTCCGTCTTCTGGGTTGTTGCGCTGTGTAGTCTGGTCGATGTTAACCAACGTTTCAGAGGTCATACTGCCTCCATCATCAGAATATGAAGATTTCTGTCTTCTGGGTTGTTGCGCCGTGTAGTCTGGTAGATGTTAACCAACGTTTCAGAGGTACATGCTGCCTCCATCATCAGAATACAGAAATCTACAACCATACTATACTGTCACGTACATCGGTACTGAATAAACCTATACACAACCTTGATCAATATTAAAATACCAGACGACATTCTAATCTTGTACCTTACGTTAAACACTCTGCTAATGATCCAACTTTGTCTCGGTTTATATGACGTGAATTCACTTTGCTCTGTAAGATCTCAGAAATTGAATCGTAGGTGTAACACCCCCCCCCCCCAAAGAAATCTGATGATGAGCACACTAGATATCACATTACATGCTTCAAGGTCACAGTGAAATCGTGCAACGTTGCAACACGAATGGGGGGAAAGGGGTGGGATGAAACGTCATCAGAGTGGCCAAACATAAGTACGGCGTGTTGCGTGTTTATAAAAAGCAAGGCTGATTTTAGAAAATATTAGAAGGGATACGTTGTTGTTTTAATAGATTTCTGGGTCTGACACCGTGTGAAATGACTCTCTAAAGTTAAGTTTCAGGACTACAACGACAAACACAGAAAGCCACAGCTTACGGAAATCCAAATAATAAATTATAACAAGTGAATTTTGAAGCAAACAGTCATTCTATTGTCTAAAAGTAACTATGATAATCGTATCGAAAAAAGGATGATACTTATTGTTCCAGGGACAATTAACATTATCACTGATGTTTGTTAATATTATTTATTTTATTTATTGTTCTGTCTGACGACAGGTCCATATGAACAGGATCCTTCCATCCTTTTCTCGGACTGGGACCTGTTCATATACGTTCTTGGCAGATGATCCAGAAGTGGTTTGCCGTTGCCTTCTTCTGTGTGTGAATGGAGTAATTGTTGGGATGCCACAGAGGAAAACTGCGTGTTGCCTAGACCACGGCCTTGCCCAACACAAGTTATAAATTCGGGCACCCCCGGGAATCGAACCCGAGACCCCAGGATTACAAGGCCAGCGTTCTAACCGTTAGACCACCGTGGTGGTCTGTTTGCTAATAGAGAATGTTAATTAATTTTAGACTTCGTGTCTGTTGTTAAATGTTTACTGTAGTCGTGATGTGATCTCAGCTGCTTTTCAGGCTTAAACTACACCGTGTGTAGGTGATAACCTAATTCAATTACAACTGTGCATTTGCGGTTTGTGGAATTAAAACTAATAGTGTGTAGGACCCTTATCTTTATACAAATATTTTCAGGACTTGCGCCAGAAAGCAATTTTCACATAAGCTACTTAGTCTGCCAGTTCAAGGTTAGCCGTTGATCTCACTTTAGCACGACAAATGTCTCGAGAAAAAGTTGCAAATGCATTTTCATTATTAAAGTCTACTGAAGTCAGCGTCGCCTCGGCAAAGGAGACTACATCCATTCAAAACTTCATTTGTCATGTACAGTGGACACTTTGGCCAATTTAACCGGGATTTATTGTATTTATTCTCTGATTTAACACATCTACCGACGAATTTTAAGTCATTAACGGAGTAATTCAAGTGGCCAAAGACCCCGTCACTACTTCAAAAACACTAACAACAACGAAAAACAACGCAAAAGCGTATAGAACCTAAGTTAAAGATATTTTTTTACATAAAAGTTTCTTTGGATATTTTCTATCGTCTAATAAAATGATAAAATTGAACGACAAGATTTTTTTACAATCGACCGACAAAAAAATGTCATTTTAGCTACAAAGTTTAAGACTTAAATAGCAAAGGAATAAATAAACATGTATACCAAAATTTTGAATTATATTATAGGGGTTTTACGGAGGTGTGCAATGATTTCAAAGATGTCAGCGGTTTACGATGTCAACGAACTGACATGTATGATAACCTAATAAAATTGTATTAATTTATTAATCGGTTTCAAAATTAACAGATTCGTATTTTGTGAACAGAAATTAACTTGTTGCTGTAATGGAGACTCATTGAGTTTTATTTTAGGAAACAACTTGTGTTTAAATATTATTTAGATTAACTTCATCATTAGTAGGAGCAATAATTCTGTGTTGACTTCACATCATAAAATCAAATTAAACATCAAGATTATATAGAGCTAATCTTAAGTTATGTATCAGGAAGCCAACTTGGTTAATTCCCCGGTAATATCTCGGTGTTCGCTTCGAGAAAGCTATAAGAACTGGAGAATGGTTGATGATGATATACTAATCCTCAGATTTAACCAGAAACTTTCATAATGGAAGTCGGAAGCAGTGTAGTTGATCTCACGTCACGTGTCAGCAAAGTCACATTCTACCACATTCACAAGACAAAACTTAGGACGGAATAATAGTACGTCGTCTGGTAACTATTACTACATGTTACTTAAATAAACTGTCATAGCAATTAAGAAAATGACTTATCTTAAATCACGTAAAATATACTTTGTGAACGTAAGGACGAATTTATTTACTTTGGCAGGACTGAGTAGCCTAAATCTGTTCTACATGTGGCTTACAGGAAGTAACGTCTATAAATTGTTTTTACAAAATTTAGATATACAAAATGATTTAAATTTCTACTAATTCTTAAAGAATTTATTGGGGGAAAATCATTTAAAGCAAAAAATATAAATAACTTTTTCTTATATTCGCCAAGTGTTCAGAGTTACAGCCTTTTTTTACGTTGATGCAACTTTTAATATGGTGTCTGTTCATTTTTACAACGTAAAACAATTAATTTCAAAATACCGCCCAGTTTAATTTCCTAGTTTACTATTAAACAAAGAAAAATAAATTTGGCAAATTCTCCACCCCCCCCCCCGTAAAAAGACCACAATAATACTAAGCGATATCAAAGTCGTAACTTAAAAACTGTGACGAATCTGAGAAAAAAATTTACATTTCCTGCTCCAAATGGTTATCTCAACAACGTGACTGAGTACTGTATTAAGAGTTTTGAATTATATTATATCATTTAACATATTAATAAAAATTTCTTTACTCATCGTAGCTCCAAAACAAACAAATTCATTTTGCAGGCAAACATTCCAGAACAAATTTTAGAACACGTTATGTACACGTAAATCAGTAAAAAATTTTTTTAAAAAATCAGCTACACGGGCACATATAAATTATATAAATATAGCGTATCTTTCATTAAAAAACATTGTATGAAAGAATTTTCAGTTGTTTTATTTTTAGGAAATTACAAGCATTTTCACTGGCACTGACGACATCTACCAATCACATTTCGTATTCAGCACTACGTCATCCTTTTATTTCCAAGTTACTTGTAGGATTTGATATCCCTAAAGCTTGACAAAACCAAACTCCCATTGGGTTACCCTAAACATCAGAAAAAAGACCGATTTTATGGATTTTCTTAAGTTCACTATTAAAAAAGCGACTTTCCCCGTACTTTTCCTAATTCACACGAAGCTGTGGTCCATATTGAATTGGGTACCTTGAAGAGACCATCCTAAATTTTTAATTTATTTAATTTGTTTGTTTTAATAGACAAAGGAATTAGTTCAATACATGCATGTTTATTGGAACATTAGTCAGAAAAATATTTCAAAACATCTATTCTACGATCTTAAGTATAATAAATTTTTATCGGCCTACCAGCCGTGTAAGCCGACTTAATGATGACAACACCAACGTTTCGAGCACCACCTCCGCCCTCGTCCTCAGGGTGGTAGCCCGAGAATAATTTATTAAATCTATTCTACTTTTCTAATAACTCAAACCTCAAGTCACAATTTATTTACGATCAGTTTTTGAAACAAACTTCATTGAAATTCATCGGTAAGAACAGATCAAACACTGAAATTAGTTTCATAAATAAATAAATTATTTTCACATCTAATTATTATGATTTTAAAAGTTCATATAAAAAATGCATAATTAATAACTCAAAATCAACTACAATATTATTTTATTTAAACCTTCTGAGAGGAGACAATGTAAGAACAATGATTAAATTGGAGTATAATATTAAAATTGTTGTTGGGTGCATTACTGAGGTAATTATAATTATATTAACGAGGTTTAGGTAGAAATTCGTGACGTATTTATTCGTTGCCGGGGTAACATGTAAGCTTCTGCTCCAGAGAAGTAGAACTGAACATTAGATTGGAAAGGAAAACTTTATTGCTGCAAAGTTTCCTTTTTGTGGGGTGAGGACTTTGAAGAAGAAGAAGAAGAATACTGTCCCTTGTGTTTTGGCGAAACGCCTCGGTGGTTGGCTGAAAGATTCTGGTAGCTGATCGGTCCAAAGGGAGGTAAGTAACCGAATTTTCAACGATTTCCTCCTTAGTGTTCGGACAGTCGAGTGTTTTATAGGTTTCAGCTTTGAACACTAATGTAACGACCTACAAAAAGAGACTTACAAACTCTATACTGGATTCACATAATTTATATTGTACGTTTACACACCAAATTATATTATTATCAACTCATTTCTTTACTTTTTTAGTTATTATTATTATTATTATTATTATTATTATTATTTAGTGTTCTGTCTGACGACAGGTCCATATGAACAGGATCCTTCCATCCTTTTCTCGGACTGGGACCTGTTCATATACGTTCTTGGCAGATGATCCAGAAGTGGGTTGCCATTGCCTTCTTCTGTGTGTGAATGGAGTAATTGTTGGGATGCCAATGAGGAAAACTCCGTGTTGCCTAGGCCACGGCCTTGCCCAACACAAGTTAAAAATTCGGGCCCCGCCGG
>NW_019060298.1:176375-188421 GCF_000696155.1 Zootermopsis nevadensis | reverse complement strand
TTCCGAAATCGCAGGAGGGTCGGTGTAATGCACTACCAAAACGCCCGTAACTAAGAAACAAATGCTAATTCGATGATGCCGGATGTAGGCCGCACCCCCTAGCGGCAGAAGCTCGTACTACATCCGGTTCGCCCTCTATTGACACAGTCTTGAAACTTTCCGATCGCACCTCGTACAGCATTTTTCCCATTTGCATTCAGATTTTTTCAAGCGAGACATTTGACTTCATATATCCGTGTATTCAATCAGTAAATACCACGAAATAAACCAACATTTCGACTTAAATAGATCCTCATTTTCTGCGGACAGGCAATGATGCCATCCAAAATGTTTTCTACTCCAGAGATTACCAGTGTCGTACGTCCTTTGTGACATTTTCCTATTCTATGCCTAGTGTTATTATGAATTATTTGTGTTTATTAATAATTATTTAACATCAGCCACGGCTTTCTCAACCTACCTTCTCCCAAAAGACCTTTTTGTTACCAACGTTGTTTTTGCTTTACGTAACTGACGCGTTGAGAGAATATTTTGCCACAGCGCGGAGGTCACTGAGTACTTATCGATTCTACAGCAAGGTCGGAAACGCTGGGTTCACTCTGAACTCACAAACTGGACTTTAAAAATGAAAATGACAAATGGATACTCTGGTAGGTTGGTATCTCTGTTTCTCAGTTGTCATAATATAGTTACGAAACTGCTTTTATAAATGGGACGTGGCAGTTAAGTGTTAACGCTAACAGAATGTTGGGACTTCAAAATATATCGAACTACAGAGAGTTTTTAAATCGTATTTTATTGAGAACATTACACCCCTCGGAGAGTGGAACTGCATCGCAGAAATCAACTTGACCCCTGGCTATTGCGCAGAGCAATAACTAACTGGTATACGGTGCTGCGCCCTACCCAGTCCAGTCCAGATCTTCAACTACAACAATTTCGCTTCACATAAACGTAATTTAGAACGGCTTGGAAATTCTTCTACTTGCTAGCTGAGCTCCCTAGTGCTTTGGATAGTTGCACTCGGCACGGCCTGGTCGGTGCACGGAACGGCCTGGTAGAACGGATAGAAAAGTCGAGAATGTGCGCGCGCAGTTCTTACCACCTTGCTCCTCACCCCAGCGCCAGGAACTCGTAAGTACGCTCGTCCTTACTGTACCTACTAGTTTATGAAACTTGTTTTATTCCGGCAACGTAATTATAATTTCAGGGACAGAAGGGAAAATAATTAGATTTATACAAATAACAATTTGAAAAAATTACAATTCTCTTCTAGATTTTGACACCGTATCAACCCTGAAAATACAGATAGTATATTTATATTAATTTTTTATATTTACCTATCAGTCGACAGAGTAAAATCCCAAATCATCTTCACCTATGTGATAACTTCAAATATCCTAGGAATTTTTATACGTTAAAACTTTTTATGAAACACAAACTTTTCTTTTTTGTTTATATTTTACATTGCAGATTATTTCTTACAATCTCTTCACAAAACATATTGTAGGGTGTATAATCAGATGGTCAGTTATTAGAGAAAAATCCCTCACACATTAATAGATCGTTAGGTTTCCATTATACTATCATAAGGTGAAAAAAATTCTTAAAAATACGTCGCTTCCATTTTTGCTTCTTTATCCGAAGCAGTCCGAATAAATTCCGAAAAATTCATATAATATCTAGCAGTTCGTACAAATTTTACGACAGGAATTTGAAATTGTAACAATTCTTTCCAGATCCACATGATTGTTAATATTATCATAGCCAAGCGTCACTCCCCATCACAAAAGTGTTGTTGACTTAAATTCGGATCAAGTTTATCAAGTTCATGTTTATCGACTAAGGCACTTAATTTACCATTTTAAATTCCGACCAGGAACGTATAACATCTATGACCAAGGATTGTCATCCCCGAACTTCGGAGCTCTGCCTTACTGACTGGTGATGTAAGCTATATACAGTGTACAGTACATGTACCCTCCCCTCTCCTCTGCCTTGTCTGTTCGCCACTAGCGACGTAAACACTCAGGAACGCACTCTGACGAAATTAGCAATAAGTTACATTATTTTGATGTGAAAACCTTAATGCTTATCGTGAAATGGGATTTAGTTTAAAGCAAATTGGGTCAATTTCTATGAGACTATACAGTCTAGCAATCCAGAATACGGCCATGTTAACACCCGATGGAGTAAGAACTTGAAATCTCTCTTAGGTTAACGATGTCTACATGGACCAGTTCAGTAAAATCACGTCCAAAGTACACTAGTTTCAAACTAACAAGATAACCAAAATGAACACTTTGTATGGAGATATTACGTCGAAAATGTTTTGGGCTAAGCTACTTTATTTAACGTTCAGTGAAAGCCAAATTTAAGCAGAGTTAGGTTAAAAGTTAAACAAAAGAAAATAATAGATATATATATGTAATGTCAGAAGTTACCTTAATGACTTTAGGGAATAAACGGAAAATGTTGTATCTGACTCAGACTACACAATGGAATGTCTTCGTTGAAATAACGGCATTATATTTATCAAATGTAATATCCATATCATTTGTTTAAATTCCTTGTTGATATTACTTGCCGTACTCATGTATACTGATGATTCATACACGATATATTTGAATTATCGTATCATCATAAAATGTAAATTATTTATTTAGAAATAAATTTTGTTTTAGAATAAGAAAAATTCAGTAAAATCGTGTAGAATTACTTTATTCTGAAATGCTTACATTTATACCAAAAATATTTAATCAATAATTACATAATGTGGCGAAACATCTAAAAATATTACACAATCCAGGTAACTCAACTGGATATTCATGTAAGCATTACAATGCAATGTATTTAAAATTTAAGGCTGCTTAAAACGATAATATAATATAAATACCCCAAGCATTATTATAAAAAAATATTTGAGAGTGACACCTTACATCAAAACACACATGAATGTACACACACAACTCATGTAGATAGTGTAGTTACGTCATATTGTGATTTATTAATTAATATTTATTTGGTTATTCCATCAAACCACAATGTATTTAAAATAAGATAATTAATATAACTAAAATATAATTCTGTGTTCCATATCGAATAGTCGATTTACAATTGGAACGTTTACAACATGTTTCGGTTTTATTAAACCATCATCAGGTGTAAAATTATATTAAATTTGTTAACAAACCTTGTTCGGATACGGTAATACTTATGGATCTCCTCCAGACACAACTGCGCTGTCTACTATTTCATCTCTGACTGATGTAAACATCAAAAACACCACTTTAAACAATAAAGTTGATCCATTATATTGAAATATCTGGACACGACCTCCAAAAACTACACTACGAAAGATGATAAAATTGTAAAAAAATTGTAATTGAGTTTTAAATTTAATATAATTTTACACCTGATGATGGTTTAATAAAACCGAAACATGTTGTAAACGTTCCAATTGTAAATCGACTATTCGATATGGAACACAGTATGATATTTTAATTATATTAATTATCTTATTTTAAATACATTGTGATTTGACGGAATAACCAAATAAATATTAACAACTCATGTAACTAAAATATTTATTTTTATAAAAATTCCATTTTGTTCACAGATGACTTAGAAAGTGTCTATACCTCAGTGTTATTATTCACCACAGATAAATTTATATTTAACTACGTTAATCTTCGGTAGTGTACTGGATACAAAATATTCCTAAGCCTGAGATACACCACAACCTGTATCATGGCTGGTTAACCTCTAACTGTCAGAGAACCACGCAGAAACCTTACAAGCGTAAAAAAGAACAATATATATATATATATATATCGTAGTGGGATATACATTCGGAATCACTTCTCGCATTTGTGGCTCTAAAATATCAAATTACCTTCATTAACTACACAATATGTGTCGCTTTCTAGGATTCCGTTTTGAATAATTGTTATGCACCACTCAGTGTTAATTTCATTTGTAACTACTACAGTGAAATTTAAAACCGGAATCAGTAGTAATTGAATTTGGAAATCAAACATGAAGATTAACATATAATCAAAAAAAGTTGTCAGTGGAACCACGGTTCCGGAGAATTTGACGTAAATACTTCTATACGGAAAGGAAGTTTATATATTGGCTTTATTCTAAATATTTCCTTTATACATGCTTTACAATTGGGTAAATTTTGATTAAGACATTGTTTATTTAACTTGAATTAGTTACGCTTAAGATGGGTCAGTGGTAGCTGAATGTAATGTAATGAAATGTTTTATAGGTAACAACAATGCCGAGCAAACATGACGTTTCCTAAGTAACCAGGTTAAACTTTTTCGTTCCCCTTTTTTGCCGAATAACCCTTCAATATATACGTATTTACGTCAAAAAAAATATATTGCTGAGCTAATAAATGTTGTAGTGTTCTTATTTAACTGGACTGTAATCGAAGTAAATGGACTTGTGATCGATAATTTATGAAAGACTTAATTCACTGTCATTTCTCTTTACGTTTTTATAATGATTAAATCCACACATAATTTTGATCTTGACTGAATATAAAGATTATTTACGTCGTATACTAGCCGCTTTTTTACCTTTTACCTGTCGAACGTAATGAAATAGTCTGTAACACCGGAGAAAAATTATCTAAAGTGAAATGTAGTCGAAAAAAAAGTTTAAAACTGTCATAAATTGTACATTCATGTTAACATTTCATTACAGATTGTTTGTTTGATTTAAGAACTTTGTTGTTTGACGAATAAAATACTCGCCCCACGCTATATTGTGCTATTTTTCACTCACAAACATTTTCATTTTTAACAAAAACACGTACGCACGTCCGTACACGCGCTCAAAATGACATCAAAGCTCTGTGAACGTAACTCACATTCTAATGCCTTTCCTCCGAACTGAGGTAAAAAAAAGAATTTATAGTATTCAAATTACAGCAGATTTACACAAGAAAATTGATTTTGGTCTTGCATAAACTTTATAGAAATTCGTCTTTCCAGTTTCATTTTATTTTCTCTCACGAGTCTTGTGTATTTTTTATATTAAATGTAAAGCTTATTCTATATAAACATAAAAATTGCTCGTAGGGAGGAGAAGCCCGTGTCACAGGTTATAAAAAGATTCAGGCAGCTGGCACAGAACAAAAGTGACGTCATAAAACAAGGAACTGTTCGTATTGAACTACAAAACTTATATTTATTCGTGGTCATTTCCTGTTTGTTCGTTTGGATGAAATGTCCATCGACTGGACACTCATTTTTACATTTTCTGTATTATATTTCTCTGGGGAAATTATAACAGTGAATGAGGAAGTATTGTAAGTGGGAGTGGTCTGGTCTACAATAATTACGTTTTCGTGTAAGTTGCTACGTCATGCTAGAGAACGGCTTCATCTGTGAGATTTCATTCATCGCGTTCAAATGTCTATCAGAAGGAGTACGTTTTTCGAGTACAAATTTTCAAAGTTGGATAAATTATTATGACATCGCGTGCCCTTTGCCAGTCTTGTTTACTATAAAGATTTTTAATCAAAGAGACATACAAATATGATAAAAATGGTAAGACATGTTTATTTAAGACGAATTTTGCATATATAATATATATTTTACATTTGAAAATACGCTCATTATAAAGCAATGCACGTGGTTTAAAAATTTCGTTCATTTTAATTTTGTCTCTGCGATATTATTTTGTGTCAGTTTATACTTAAGATCATCATTTAACGGTCCTGAAACATGCCAAAGTTCCAAATCTGGACAGTGAAGAGGATGCACGATTCTGATGCATTTCTTCTTATCCTGAAGATGGAAGCGATGTGTTCTTCCGAAACTTTTGTAACCACCTACACGTGATTGTAACCCAGGAGAGTAAAATACTCGTGTGGATATGTTAAATTGGCAATGAAATGTGACGCTGTGTGTTGGTACACTGTGAAAAAATAGTTAGAATATTTGGTTTGACCCGTAAGTCCGTAGCCAAATACAGAAAAAAATTTAGAAGGAAAAGATGTTGCAAATAATATGTTTGGAAATTCATGTGTTGGAAGTTTTTACTTATGACGAACCAGTTACAGCGCTGTGGTCTTTATATTTTGAATAGTAAAATTTCCAGCGATGTCGCCACGTTCACACGACATTGAAAGGAGAATGTCTTCCCGAAATGTATTGTCGTAGCTCATTCCCTCGTGGCGAAAAGGATTGTAGAATAAATTTATAAGAAATGATAACTTTATCTTGGTTCCAAAATTGGACTTATCCATTCCCAGCTGATATGCAAGAATCATAAATTTTATATTGGTAAAAAATTGGAATCCTGCCCACTCGGTCTCAGACGTGATTTTTGTCCGATTCGACGCTGGGATCGTGGGTTTGTTTTCCACTCAAGGCATCGATGTTTGTCCGCGTTTTTCTATGTTGTTTTGGCTTGTGTACAGGTAAAGGCTTTGCGACGGGCTGATTACTCGTCCAAGGATTTCTGACGACTGTGAAGTTATTTTACAATTTCAAAACTAATTCTGAATTGAACCAGGCCTTAGGGTCCTAATCAGCAAGAGTATTAAGAATAAGAAGAAATTGGAATCGTTTGTCACTTCAGCATTAAGTAGACCCCTTACGTTATAAGTAAATAGAAATAATATTTATTTAAAACTGATTGACTTCTTATGGCTGTGTAATTTATTTACTTCGAGTACTTTTATTTAAATAATTTAAACAAGTTGAGGCTAAGTTATAGTTATTTTTCTTATTCTGTTTTATTTTTCACAAATTATTTCGTATTTCTGTTTATTAATCGGGAGTTTTCGGGAATCGAACTTCGGCCCGGAATCGAATATCCTGAAAATTTTTGTGATTTCCCTGTCCCTCGAGGAAAATACCCACATCGTTCCATAAATTAGGCTAAAACAATTTTTTTAAATATTATTTCCAGTTCATCTTTAATTAATCCTATTTTGAACTACAATAAATAAACTAAAATAATACAATGTCTTCCAATGATTTTATAGAAAATTGTAACGCTAATATATCTGAAGAATCTTATATTAATGAAAGATAAAGATTATTTGTATAGGTTCTAAATGGTATAATTAATAATTATCCTGTATGAAGTGAGATGACTATGATATTTCATTCGTGTTAGACATCGATAGACCCAGGGTAATGCAAATGTCTGATCTTCTGTGACTTAAAAGGTAAATTAATTGATATATATTGTGCCATAACTTGTCACTCGGGAAAATATAATTCTTGCCACAAGAAACAACGGAATTTCAAGCATTTTTTAAAAATAACACAAGAAAGAAACAAGTCAATCACTAAGGAATTTTTAAACAGAATATAGCTTACCTCACGAGCATGTGTTCAATATCAGCGTATAACAGAGCACATCGCTTCCTGGATCACAAACACGTCG
This sequence comes from Zootermopsis nevadensis, assembly GCF_000696155.1. Next base: position 181,002 of record NW_019060298.1, on the reverse strand, counting down.
TTAGAGGAAAAGCGGCCTGGTATTTCTTATGAGGGTAGGGAGATGATCGATACAAAAGGAACGGGTTTTTGGCTGTGTAAGTCCTGTTATAGGAGGTAAAATTTGTTTCAAATAACAGCGGAAAGTTACTTAAAACAAAATACAAAATGTAACATTCTGAGAACGTAGATAACGTTGACATTGTATATAAAAGATTTATAAACTTCCGTTGATGAGATTTTAAAGTTTGGAGGTGACAAAATTGCGAGGTCTTTCCAACATCTTTATCGTGCCGATATCGAGTGGGTTTTCAATGTTTCGACTTCTATCCGTAACTCCTTCGTCAGGGAGTGAGGGAAATTTATTCCGCAGGGACACTGCTGGTCGCCTTAGAATACTCAATTACATTCAGTACTAATTTTAGTAACAACTTTTACTGTCTTTTAAAGTCGAGGTTGTAAGTTACAATAGTATATTATTTTTTTTTAAATTATTTCGACTTCACCTATACAAAGCAATTTGACAAAGAAGTGTAAAAATTTATTTAATATCAGTCGGATTATAATTCCGGAGGATTCCCTCGAAATGGAATAACAGAATTTATGCTATGAAATGCTGTAGGTTTAAATAATCCATCGGCAGGCATTTTATAGGCCAGAACTTTACTACAAGATAAACACGATGGACATCCTTTTACGTGTCACAACCAGAACCATTGAAAAGTGCATTAAAGTCTAATAACATGTTATCGATGCTGTAAAAACGACCTTATTGTAGGTGGCTGAAAGCTCGTAAGTGTTGGAAATATTTTATGTATTTTAAAATCAATATGTCTTTACTTTTAGTGGAAAAAGTGTGTCCCTGTCTGCTATTTACGATGAGCTATCAATCACATTTTATAAATAACAGTTAGAATGTAACAGACCTATGTAACAGTCTGTAATAAACTGTAAAAAATACCAATTAAATTATTGAAATAGATGCTATAAAGTCATAAATTAGCTCGAGAATGTGAAATTTATTTTAATATTGTACTAATCTAAAACGAGAACCATATTCCTTGCTGTAATACATTATTACGGGGCCTGGAATAGTTCAGTCAGTATAGTGACTGCCTACGGGCTAGACTACCGGGGTTCGATCCCCGACGGAGGCAGAGGATTTTTTTTCTAGCCTCTGCGTCCAGACCGGCTCTGGGGCCCACACAACCTCCCGTCCAAAGGGTACCGGGGTCATTTCCTCGGGGAGTGATGCTGACCTTTCACCCCCTTCTAGTGCCGAGGTCAAGAATGAGTAGGAGATATATCACCTCTCCCCCCGAACGACTTACATGGCGTGTAGAGGGACTGCTTTACTTTACGTAATACATTATTAAAGTTTATTTTAAATTTTTAAGTAAACGAAACACAGATTTTTACCTTCGAATGTTTAAATTTAAAACAAAACCGATTCTATTAACAAGAAATTTTAACATTTCTGGGTTTATTATTACTACAGAATCGAAATGGCTTCGTTTTAAATTCCATACAGGACAAATTATGAAGTCTGATGAAGAATTAAGATCTGTGTAAACTGTTAGAAGCTAATACTGTTAATAATACAACGTACTTTTTAAAATTGGTCTGGCCTTTTTGAATACAACGCAGTTAGGTCTTGCTGTACAATAACATTTATTTTTCAGAAAGGGTTTCTTCAAACAAAGATATTTATATTAGTGATAATTTGTGTAGGTACATTTATCTCTTTCGTAAGACATATGTTCATTCGATCCTTATTACATTTGTGTTAGTACTTTTTAGAAGAATATTTAATATCACTGTCCCTACGTCCCGACAACTGAACAGCAGTTTCTGCCTTCCTCTGCGGAACTTCATAGGAAAACAAAGATCACATTTATAGGGTTTAAATCAGTATTTTTTATAGCGATTGAAACGAAATTACGTCCAATTTAATCAAACTTCTTGAGAGGTTTACCAACTCCTTGACGATCAGATAAACTGACCGCAAGATTGCTTCTATTGTACTCGTTACCCGTAGTTAAATTGATCACTGATCACCACATCCCTGTCCAAAGTTCGCTTTTATCTCGACTAAGCAATTCAAGTTGATAGAGTAACAAGTTCTCGGCGCTCTCTCCCCAGAAACCGGCAATCAGCAAAGTTCATGAAATGGAAGGTGGCTTCTTCAACAGTAACAACGTCAAAGTGTGTTAATTATGAAATACTAGCTTTCCACCAGATGATTTCTTAAAATGAATTGTGTCCAATTAACTAAAATGCTTATTTCTACATTATACAAATTTAATACACACTTAATCCATGCTTATAAACACGTGCGTATTGCACTGTTTTACTTTAATCTTAGATAAATTTAAAACAATGTAACATAATATTAAAATCAGTGCATCACAAGACAATAATACTGTATTATATTGACTTAGAGCCACGGTGGTTTAGCGGTTAGAACGCTGGCCTTGTAATTCTGGGGTCTCGGGTTCGATTCCCGGCGGTGCCCGAATTTATAACTTGTGTTGGGCAAGGCCGTGGTCTAGGCAACACGGAGTTTTCCTCCGTGGCATCCCAACAATTACTCCATTCACACACAGAAGAAGGCAATGGCAAACCACTTCTGGATCATCTGCCAAGAACGTATATGAACAGGTCCCAGTCCGAGAAAAGGATGGAAGGATCCTGTTCATATGGACCTGTCGTCAGACAGAACACTAAATAAATAAATGATGGCCACGGTGGTCTAGCGGTTAGAATGCCGCTTGCATTTAGCCACATTCTATTTATTATATTAGTATCAAACCGAGGACCGTTCTAAGAAATATCTGCTCAACAAAAAGCAGTCATTTCCGGGTTAAAACGGCCGGAACGTGAATCTGACTATTCAAGTCCATTTACTGTCAATGTTTTTTATGTACAGAACTGTACCACTACTCCCTCATACGTCTTCATTGTTTAATGTTTAATTACGTACAGCGAAGTGGTCCTTAACTGTGCTTAATTTAATGCATAAGTTCGATTATAATTTTGTAGCCTGCTTTAAAGTTCATCGTCACTTGGGAACAAACTTCGTTTTTAACAAACAAAACGTAACTTTGAGAAACACTTCAACAAGCAAGATGAAATGTCAGTAGTTCATTACGTTATAACAACTCAAGTTTGTAGCATATTCTGGTAAGCCATAAATTATGATTAAAATGCATATACTATTATTATAATTTGTATATGTGTGTGTAGAGAGAGACAGAATTTATTTAACTATGTCGTATAAAACTTGTGTAGCCATATATTTTAATTTATAAAACCACTAGGTTTTAAATGTTAAAACTAGGTGTTAGGTTTGTGTTTGTAAACAGTGGAGTTTCTGTGCTAGTTTTTGAACAAATATAATGTCACAATTACGTTACAATGTATCAAGTATAATTAACACGTAAGGTATGCACTGAAAATGGTTCAGTAAAACTGAAATACGTACTTAATGTATAGTAACGTAAAATATAGTTCAGTCACTGTTTTTAAAAAAAAATGTTAAATTTATCACGTGTCGGTCCCAGTGGACTCATAATCAGTACGTCATTACGTCCCTAGGTAGCAATAAAGTTTTTTTATTTAAGTGCGTTCAAGAGTTAAACAAAATTAATGACGCGACAGAGAGGTACTGGATATTCTCAGAGTTTTTCATGTATCAGTAAAATTTTGAAGCAATGATGTAAAATTTGTTAATTAAATGAGTTAGGGGAGAATGAGATATGACGTTCAGTCAGCAATCAGAGTGAGAAACGTTTCTGACAAATGATAGCAGATAGAAGCTTTCAGCTGGAGCTGCCATCTAGTATTCGATTCCACAAAGTTCAAAATAAAATTCAGAAATTTGTTTCTGGTGCATATACCGTTAAATTTGAAAGTGTTTATTTTTTATTCAAAATTATCTGCTATGAGTGAATCTACACTTTAAGACAATTTGTAAACTAAGCTCTTTGCTTGTTACTTATTAAAACACATTTTATTACTTGATTCTTGTATTTACTTCAGTTACACGAGATGATATGATAATGTTGCGTCATATTATGCTCTTTCTATCGAAATTTTCGATTTACAATTAGAGCATCATCTTTTTCACGACATGTTTCGGTTTTCAATGAACCATCTTCAGGTGTATAATCGATATAAATTAAAATGTAATGTTCTAAATGCAATCCTTCGTCAGATGTCCATTAAATATCAGTTATCCTCTTCTAGATCAGTTACACCCTAAAGTTAAAGAACTGACCACCATTACTCCTGGGGGCGAGGAATGACTGTCAAAGCTACGTCTTTATTTATCACTTCCAATAATATTTTTGTGTTCAATGCATTTCATAATGTTATAGGAGCATGCCTTTCAGATTAAATGTTCCATTTTGTATATTTTCAACTTCGCTTATAAATTTTATCATGCGTTTGTCTTAAGTGACAGCTTAAGTCCACTCAGTACCATTCTACGTTCAACTGTCCATCACAACCTCGTCTTATTCTCAACGAATGTTATATTCAATTTATAGAAAATAAAGATGGAGATCTGGGATTGTTCAGATGATTATGTTCTGCGTTCTGATAACTGCAAACTTGTTTCAGGCACATAGACGCGGTGGCAACTCAAA
>NW_019060298.1:157250-168516 GCF_000696155.1 Zootermopsis nevadensis | reverse complement strand
ACTCACCGCCCTGATGATGGAGGCAGTATGACCTCTGAAACGTTGGTTAACATCGACCAGACTACACAGCGCAACAACCCAGAAGACAGCCATCTTCAGACTCACGTCCGTTAAAACCTCAAATCCTACTTAATTAAACCGATAAAATGCTTACTTTGAGAACCTTTATTTATCTTATTATTAAATATAGCAGTTTTGAGGACAATGGACTGTCGCATCTGGGCGTGTCTTTTGTTAGAACACCAGCTTAATTTTCACATAAAAGACGATACAAATGTTCCGGACACAAGCTTTGTTTAGGTTCGATGAAACTCATTTATCGTACGTGGACCTACAGCTTACCAGTCGATATGAGAAGTTGTACTGTAGATATTACAGAATTTGACCTAAAACAACGTCAAATTTTTTACTGAGTGAATAAAGAAATGTTTTGATGCGGTATTCAGAATTAGCCTTAAAAGCCAATCACAAATAAATATAGAAATTCAATTATATCAACTAAGAACATAAAATTTAAGTTCATGTAGCGAATTATTATAGGTAGACTGATGTTTATGTATCCTACCTGCTAAGATTCAAGGTTTTCCTACCATCTACAGTGTGAATACGCGAACAAAAATTATTACTCCCCATTCCATAAGTTACAAAATTTTGGGTTCGAACTAACTCAACGAGTTAGGTACAACATTTCAAGAGACATTCCTCAGGTAAATTGTGTGCACTCACAAGAATAGAAATGTTAGGTATATTTTGTTTCGTAAATAAATAATAATCAATAATACGTATTTCGTCATACCAATAATTACTATTTTCCATGCCGCGAGTCGTGCTAATATTATCTTCCAACATGACAGCATATTTTACAATTTATACAACCTCAATAAAATCTAATGTTAAGGGGTACGACTAAGTCTCTACGGAATAGGCCCTTCTCTGCCTCAGGTGATATGTGAGTGGAATATGGAGCAGGGGTTGGAAGACCCTGACAGTGAAATTCTAAAAGGCCCGGAGTAAAACCTGACCAACTACAGATTCCATACGGACTGCCCTGGGAGCGAACCCGGGACTCGGTTACGAATAACCCATGACTAACCACTTCAGCTATCACACATTCATAGTAATAAGTATACTTCGGGACCGCAAATATAAACAAATGCAAATCGGACGTTGTATTATTGAGCAGGAGAACGGCATATCAACCCATAAAAATCGTCTTATATTTATGCTACCGGGAACAGAGCGTGTAGAATGCAAAACTTCCTTACTTCAGTTGAATGGGAAATGAAATGAGTCTCCACCTCGTAATTTGACTGCAAGAGAATTTAATGACAACCACAGCTGTGCTTTAAGATGGTTGAAACATTACGAGGAGTCCTCATGATTCGAGCTCTTCTGAATTTCAAATGTAAACACAAACACATTTGTTTTTATTTTAAAAGATCTTTATCTCTACGTTGTTTAAGCTGTATTAAAAAAATAAACCCATACATTTGAAGAAGAAGCAGTTTTGGTAGCCCTGACTACATTATTCAGATACACTGAAGATGGTTTTCTGAGAACAAGAACCGAATAAATATAACCAAGCTACTGTTTTTGTGCCCTAAAATGATTCATTACTAATTCATGTGCATGAATTTGTAAACTAAATTTATATCGATATAAAAATATTCAAATGTAATACACCCCAAGAAATTAAAAATTAATTCATTTAATTGTGAAATTATGGTCAGATAATCACAATGAACTATGTCATAAGAGACGATAAATGTCATATGATATAAGTAAAATATGTTGGAGCAACTTTTTAACCTCAGTTTCTGCAAATTCATATTTCATCATTTTTTTTTTTAGAAAAGGGGGTTCATTTAAGTCGTGGATTAAAAGAAATTGAGAAAAACAATTCCCCCGAAAGGTAATGAGTCATATAATCAACGTCCAGGTAGAAACATGCGAGGAACATTTCACAGAATATACTTATACTTTAAGCAATGAACCCTAGTGGTTAAACAAATGTTAACGTTTATCAATAACAGATTCAATTAGCTTTCTCCGTTATATTGCTATTAAAAATGTCATCTTCTGAGATGTTGTGTCATACAGTCTGGGTCAATACAACCTAGACTATAAGGCGCAACATCCCAAAGACGGCCATATTTGTATGCGTCACCGTGAGAACATGAAATCTCACCTATGTACATTAAGATATGCAAATATTCCTTCTCTTTCCGTAACACACAAATATAAAAATGAGATTGTGTGAATTAAATATCCTTCAAAAACAAAGTTTAAATATACCAATAAATTTTATACATACACACATACATGAAACAGTAATTGGTGCAATTTTAAATTAAATGACTATGTTTAATTAATTTATTATTTCTCAAACCAATAATTTCTACGAATAAATTTACAAGAGTTTATAGTTTAGATGCGTCATGTTTGTGTTAAAATTCAGTATATATTTATTATTTCAGTCTATACACAAACTTAGTTTTTTAAAATGTTGTTGTTAAATTTTAATTTTAACAACAACATTTTAAAAACTAAGTTTGTGTATAGACTGAAATAATAAATATGTACTGAAATTTACAAGAATTATATTTTATTCTACACCGTTTTACAAGCGTTCTTCAGAATCCTCTATCAGCAGTAGAGTCAACCTGTCTGTATACTGAAGAACGTAACTAATTACTTATTTGAAATTCAAAATTTAATACAATGGGTAAACCATATTTTGTAAATTGCATAAACAATAGTGAACAAGGAAAGCTATACATATTCTGATGTCGAAAATTACAAAGTGGGATGATAAACGCGATTAATTTGTATTACATTATTTCTGGTTAGTCGACGTAGTTACGTACTGAAAACAAACATTAATTAATAAACTCTACAAGTACAGATTTAAGAAATATCTGCAAATTAGCATAGCGTCTGAATGTAACAGGCTCAAGTTTTACTTGCTAGAGATTCGAAATGAAATGTATTAAGAATGACTGTATTCTGGATGTTGTACTGTATTATTATTTTATTTAGTGTTCTGTCTGACGACAGGTCCATATGAACAGGATCCTTCCATCCTTTTCTCGGACTGGGACCTGTTCATATACGTTCTTGGCAGATGATCCAGAAGTGGTTTGCCATTGCCTTCTTCTGTGTGTGAATGGAGTAATTGTTGGGATGCCACGGAGGAAAACTGCGTGTTGCCTAGACCACGGCCTTGCCCAACACAAGTTATAAATTCGGGCCAGAATTACAAGTCTCATAAAATGTGATCGACGTTACAGAGGTTAAATCGCGGACGGGTCGTGATACTGACCATTCACCCCCATCTGGCGCTGAGGTCTTCCCCCCCCCCCAGCGCCTACATGGCGTATAGTGAGACAACTTTATTTTATGAACTCTGTCCAGCATAATAGTCCTACAAACTTCAGACATTGTACAACGTCGAATATTATATTGATATAATTTAGGATACACTGAGTAAGCAAATACATAATTTATCACACCTGTGACGTTATCACTGATTTCTCCACAACATATTCTGTCATATGTCTTATAAAAGTATCAATCATTCCGCTTGAGAAAACATTGATCCCTGCTATTATAATTACATTTATTTTATACTGAATACTGTATGTTTGGAGATCTGGGTCTACCATCTTCACTGGACAGTCTTTGTTTCAGTGAAATCTGCTTGTTCTATCCATTTATCCATCTCTACTATAGTGTTTTTGCAGTGTTGTTTATCTTTCTCGTGATATTGCTTCGTGTATGTGGAGTCCAACAGCGTTTGTCCTGGTTTAAGCTTGCACTCGGAGCTTAGTCGTAAAGGAATCGTTCGATGAAACTGGAATTAGGGTAGGTGGCTGCATTAATTCTAACCATTGAAATTTTATGCTAAATTTGTTTCAGTATCACGAGGTCATTGGAAAGGGATTTGCTGTTCGTAATAACAGTCTTAAAAGTTAACATCGTACGGACATGCCCTCAAAAATATATTATAAATTTTGATGGTAAAAAACGAGACATTAGTACTGATTGTAGAAATTAATAATTACTCAGGAAGCTAAATCTGTCTATATTTTATGATAGCATCTTACTTTCCACTTACTTATACCATTCTTCTACTACTTTCAGTATAATTTTCCAAACTGTAGACATTATATTGGAATAAAATAATGTCGTCTGACCCTTCGTAATAAATTTTTTTACTGATTTATGGAACGTTAGGAAACTGTTTAAAATAAGCACAAATAACTTATTAAATGCAAGGAATTAAATACGTATTAAGATTTGTAATATATTGTGTTTCATTGTAAATAAATGTACAGTAAAAATAATTGCGTTACTGGTTCCTCGTATCCTGTAATTGGTCTGTACTCACAATTCAGACACGTATATTAAGATTTTCAGAAAATGGAATTATTGTATCGCTTTTATAATATATCTTAATACACGTCGAGACTTCCTACGTAATTATGTTCGTTAAGTTTTTGTACGGGATACAGAGTACAGGATTTATTTCAGATATTCCAAAAACAAAATTCTTCTAGTGCGAGGCCGTCTTCAGAATTATATAATTCGACACAATTAAAACATGTAATCTTAAAAATTCACCATTGCCTTAAACACGAATAGCTAAATTGCGTTTACTGATAAAGTAAAACGTAACTGTCACATCCCGACAGAAAATGCATGACTCACAGCCAAATGCTATAAATATTTCCAGATACAAGTCAAGTATCTACACTCGACCAATATTCAATATCATATTTATTACATACTTTGCACAGAGTCTAAAAATATGTGATTGTACAATACATTTAAAGAGCGAATCAAAATAATAATTCAAAGTTTTAAAAAACCTAGTTCATTCTAGTTACAATTTTTTTTCTACGGTTGGTCAGATAGACGTTGTAGAAACTTGGCGACTTTTCAAACGTATTCGGCCGTACCGCTTAATGGCTGAAATACATCAGGATTACTTATGGCTGCATCACAGAACTTCTAGCTCTTTGAACATCATTCTACAGCATTCTACAGCACCCTTTTTACGATACAGAAAACAACGCTTGTTGCAAACAGAACGGGGAATTTTTCAAATTTAATATATATAACTGCTCCGAAGCATGTCTCAGCTCTATAATTTTCAATTGTTTGTATTAAGCTAAGTAGACTCAGTCCTGAGAGACTAGATTTCTTGTCTAGAGACAAAAGGATTTGGAAACGCTATAATGAAGATTTATACAATGAATAAACACAAACCGAGGCATGAAATCCTGTCATATTCTCGCATTACCACACAATATTTTGTACGCCATTTAGGATATCTGCTCTTCTGGATGTGTTAATATCTGTATAATAATAGACAGAAGAGTTTAGTAGTGAAATACGATGTTTTAAAACGTTATGCATAACAATATATCAAGGAAAATGAGATAAAAGCATGGAGGACATGAGTAATGTACACCAATATAACATTTTAGCCACGTAACGAAGTTGTTTGGTGTATGAGATACACTAGGGTTATGATGAGTGTTCACTAACTAGATGGCTTACCGAACCCGAAGGTTCATCACCGAATTAACCAAAGCCCTCCACCGGACCCTGTCCTGGGCCAACAAAATCCAGTCTCCTTCAACTCCTATCTCCCATAGATCCCGCCTGAGATTATCCTCCCATCTACGTCTAGGTCTCCCCAGCGGTCTCTTCCCCTCAGGCTTCCCAACCAATACCCGGTGCACACCTCTTGTCCCATCCATGCGCGCTACATGCCCAGCCCATCTCATTCTTCTCGACGTAATCACCCTGACAATATTGGGGGAAGAGTACAGATTTTTAAGCTCGTCATTATGCAGTTTTCTCCATGCCCCATCGTCTTCTCTCCTAGGCCCAAATATCCTCCTCAACACCCGATTCTCAAACACGTGCAATCTGTGTTCCTCCCTCTGGGTGAGAGACCATGTTTCGCACCCATACAAAACATTTTATGTAATGTATCAAAAATTAATACTCCGCTTCAGTGTGAAACAGTCTGTAGTTTACTACTGTCCTAATTTTGATACGTTTTCGTATCCCGTCAATTTCTGAATTCTAAAGATAAACCCGCATGCCAAAATAACACAGTAGCTACTCATCGCCCTGATGAAGTAGGCGTCAAGGACATCCGAAATATCGGTAAACGTCTACCAGACTACCCGCCGTCAAAACCTCAAATCCTACTAATGGAGAATACGCTACAGTCAAATTAATTAAACATTACAAGATGACTGTCTTCTGGGATGTTTCGCCGTGTTTGGTATACGTTTACCGACGTTTCGGAGCTATTTCCTCCATCATCACAGAAATGAGTAAGCGACAAAAGAATTTATTTCGAGATACGCGAATCGGTTGAACAATTAGAATCTTTGTCAGACCAATGACGAATTCCTCGTAGCTCTTCTTATAATTCGACTTGATGATAGTCAGAAATTACCTCAGAAACGTCAGTAAACGTTTATCACACTACGGCATAACATCAGAGAAGAGTTATTTTCATAGTCCCTACCGTGAAAGCCTGAAATCCCACTTAATGAGAAATTAGTTCACCGTTCCGCGTTACCAGCTATGAAATCTTCATCGGCCGTTCTTCCCACCTGCAGACCCCAACACAAAGATGGTCATGGACGAGATATCGATATTTTTAAATCATTTAGAGTAAAGAAAGTAAATGAGTTTGAATTAACAAATAATTTCGTCACAACTCTGACGAGAGATAAAGTCCATTATTTCCATAATGAATCAACTAATACCAAAAACACGTCAGGGTTTTGATGCGTCACTATTGATAATAATGATTATGATGACGAAGACAGCAGTGAAATCGAAAGGAAATGTTCAGGGAATCGATAAAACAGCGGGAACTGAATGTTTGGGGCAAAATGCCAGATCAGGAAATTTTACGAACTCTTTTGACAACCAAAAGTCATAACTCAGCATCTGATGCTGAACGTCACATGGGAACCAAAGACCTTACCCTTAATCACAACGCAGAAAACCTTTCCACTCTCTCAAGAATCTGGCCAAATTCCTCAATTTGATCATATTTTGAACGAGGGCAGATGATGGTTCTGGTCACTTGGGACGAAAACACAATTGGTCATCTTTCTGTCACTGTGAGTTAGAAAAACATAAATCCAGGTTTTAAGATGCTTTTAGAAGTGTCTAATCCATCTACCACTATCTACTCACCGAGACTAGACAGCGGACTTAACGATACCAGAGTGCTTTACCATCACTTAACTCCTTGATTTGTAAGGACTGATAGAATTCGAGGTTTTCTCAGGGGTGGGGAACGATGTTTTTCTGGGTTTCGACGTCGAGTAAGCTCTTTAGTTGATGCTAAACTTTCGGTCAAAGTCTCCATCAGCAGTCCGTAAAGACAGAGAAAATATGTTTCTCTGTAACATTTGCATCTACACGGCGCCAAAACCCAGAACGCATTATCAGCTACAGGCTGTTTCTATTTACATCAACTGTCTCATTCCTATGAACGTAATGTAGTTTCTCATCCCCCTGTACGCCAGTAACAGCTCCCGTTATGTCCAAATGAGGTTTATAAAACCCAGAACGCATTATCAGCTACAGGGTGTTTCTATTTACATCAACTGTCTTATTCCTATGAACGTAATGTAGTTTCTTATCCCCCTGTACGCCAGTAACAGCTCCAGTTATGTCCAAAAGAGGTTTATGAAACTGTGAAGTACAGATAACTTTCTGTAGACTACATTTTGTCAAGTCAGTCAAATACGTACTAAAGACGAAAACGACGTATATCTCCGAAGCAATGATATACAATTCAAGCATGAATATGGAGATAGCACATTCTTCTATAATGTCTGTATGCACTTCAATGTTGACGATGTAGGTAGTATGTTCCTCCGAAAAGTTGAATACTGAATTAGAAAGTATCTGAAATTATCTTGGCGTCTTTCAAGATATCATGGAATTTGCCTGGAATTAAAAAAGAAACTTCAGTCATTTTAGCCAGTCTCTGGACCTAGATTTTAACCCAGGACCCTCGGAATATGAGGAAGGTGTGTTAAGTATTCGGCAAGGACTTCCGTTATTATTTATTTTGTGTTCTGTCTGACGACAGGTCCGTATGAACAGGATCCTTCCATCCTTTTCTCGGACTGGGACCTGTTCATATGCGTTCTTGGCAGATGATCCAGAAGTGGTTTGCCATTGCCTTCTTCTGTGTGTGAATGGCGTAATTGTTGGGATGCCACGGAGGAAAACTCCGTGTTGCCTAGACCACGGCCTTGCCCAACACAAGTTATAAATTCGGGCACCGCCGGGAATCGAACCCGAGACCCCATTATTTAAGTAATGTTTTCCTACTACAAAAATATAAGACGAAAAAAGTAATCCAATCTTTGAAATAGCACATTTACGTAATTTATTTCGAAAAGTTATCGCAATTCTCAGAACAAAACTGTTCAAATATTTGCCATAATTTCAGCATTCTCTTATGAGACGTACATAAAAAAATTCTGATCTGAAATAACGCATTATAACATCATGACAAATGCAAAAATTGTAGATTTCTTTCCTACAAATATCATGCGAAAATTTCTGATGTACCATGTTAAACAGCTTCAGTGGCATATTTTTGTAATTTCACTCACGTAGTGCGTTTTATTCTGAATATTTAAATGTTCAAGTTAGTACATTTTAAAGCACATGTAATTTCATATTCTGTACAACAAACCGTAATCATTAGCTGAAGGTTACTATCACGAGAACAATTAACATTTCTATGCGTTAAGATCTCATAGGAAAAATGTTTATAGGGAAACCAAAAACACACGAAATATGATACTAATTATGTATAATTAGTGATTAATACACATAAAAACATTAGTATTTGTGTTTATTGGTATAACGCTGGTGTTTCTGGTTGAACGCTGTTGTCCGTGTGATCTAACACAAGACCAACAATCAATTCTAAAACGCGTTAAATGTACATTTGTCCTAACATGTCTACGTTTCTACCGAGACAGGGTAGCAGATGTGACTGTTTCGTATTACTCCGCGCGCCTGCGCAGAAGAGACTCCGAATGGGCGAAGAACTTACTCTACGATGCAGAAATATTACCACTAAAATATTTCGTGAAACAACCAAAACCTTGATCTGCAGACTTCAAGTATGTGGTCTTGTGTCTTAATCTAGGACTACGCATGATATTTGTTTAAGTAACTTTATAGAATCTTACATTATTGTCAGCAAAATACGTTAAAATATTAATATTTAACCTAGGTACCTTATTTCTGACTGTAGTGTAGTAATTTCTTCCTTGCTAACTTGTTTGTGGGCGGGGCAGAGATTTCAACAGCGATAATAAACAACCTTGAAGTGCTCTTGAAGAGATTTCCTTTTGTGTTGCACGCATAAACTTGAGACGATGGCTCTACCCACGTGGTTTGGGGATTAAAATAAGTCTTCCTTCCTGACATATTACCTCGTCTTTCTTTCCACATTGCAAACTGCGAAAACATTCAAACGTAAGCTTTTATTCCCCGTATATTCCTAACAAGCTTGAAAAATCGTATGCAATTACATCTCGTAATTATAAAAAAATAGCACTATTTTGTATTTAGGATTACACAAACAGTAAGCCCTCATTATCCGTAGACTTATTTATATTAATTATAAAATCAATGGCCATATTTGCGCAGTCAATTAACAAAACTGATAGGCAAAGAGTAGTCACGACCTTAAAATCAAAATTAAAATATTTACTGATTTTGAAGCTGGTATACGAGAGGTCAGTATCGGACGAAAACGGATAATTCCAGCTTCCAACATTAAGAACAGATGGAGCTGAGAAATCTAGATTTATTTTTATCGAATACAGATGATTAACAGTCATCAACTTCTACACTTTTGCTTACTTTAATAAAATTCTTACTGCTAGCTACAAGTCAGTAGATCCTGTGATCGGTCAAATCCATCACGTTCTCTCGTGGTTTTCCTCGGTCCTACAAAATATACTGAGTCGACATATGAATTTCAGGTTGTAATATGCACCCCCTCAGAATTTTTCCCCACATTCTAACATCAAAATTTAACCAAATTCCACCCTCGCAAGTTTAATGCCAAAATAATAATTTCCGATCAAATGCAGTAAGACACTGTTCATATTATTTCATTACTTATCGAAAGTTTAACAAGGTTTACAAAACATTTACAAGTGTAGTTTTGAAGTTGTTCGTCTTTAATTGCTCTAATTGTTCTAAATGGGTGTACATTAACTTCCTTTAGTTGAATCCTGGATGTAGACTTGGACAAAGCCCAGGAAATGAGTCATCAACTTTATTCCTACTAAGACTACGGTTTATCTCACCTGACGAGATATTGTACTTCATCAACACACGTAATCAAACGGATTTAGAACTGAAGTAGTCAAATCAATAATACTGCCATAGTACTCAGTTAAGCCAATGTATTTTCAAAGGAAAAGTGTGATGGTGGCAATATACAGGTTCCAGTCTAGACTCACAACTGACGCTTTAAAACTAGTTTAATTAATAATATCGTCATAATAATTTAGTGTATCAATTACGTAAACTTTCCTGACATATATATAAACTTATTTATTATTTTATTTAGTGTTCTGTCTGACGACAGGTCCATATGAACAGGATCCTTCCATCCTTTTCTCGGACTGGGACCTGTTCATATACGTTCTTGGCAGATGATCCAGAAGCGGTTTGCCATTGCCTTCTTCTGTGCGTGAATGGAGTAATTGTTGGGATGCAACGGAGGAAAACTCCGTGTTGCCTAAACCACGGCCTTGCCCAACACAAGTTATAAATTCGGGCACCGCCGGGAATCGAACCCGAGACCCCAGGATTACAAGGCCAGCGTTCTAACCGCTAGAACTTAGCAACAACTATTCACAATTATCTTGGGATTTGTTATTATACACTAAATAAAACAAAACTGTTGACAATGTCGTTTAATAAACACAAAATCTCGTAGTCCAGTCAGTTTTACTGCTGTGATATAACACAGAATCTTATTTTTTCCCCTTGAAAGTGCTTCAAAATCGCAGGGTTACAAAACAAGTCATCTTGAAGGGATGTGAATTTCTTTATCCTCTACAGAAAGAATTCTGTCTGGCACCTTTCCACACTGATCCCTCCCCAAGTCGTTCATTCTGCTACACCGCTCCCTGGTAAAATATCCCAGTGTAAGAAAGACAATGATCTCTCT
>NW_019060298.1:130110-140141 GCF_000696155.1 Zootermopsis nevadensis | reverse complement strand
ATGAAGATTTCTGTCTTCTGGGTTGTTGCGCTGTGTGGTCTGGTAGATGTTAACCAACGTTTAAAAGGTCATACTGCCTCCGTCATCAGGGCGATTAATAGGTAAAAATGTATCTGATAACATGATAGAAGCGTGCATCACAAAACCCTGGTATTCAAACACCGCGTTTTGTTACAGTGCCTTCAAGACCGGCATGCAATGCTTCGACCAATACGCAGCCACGTGTCTGAATGGTGACGAACGTGAAGTGATGAACAGAAATGTAGCAGGTGCAAGACACACGTTCAGCTACCTCTGTGACGACCCTTCGTTCCAGACAGGTAACCTAAAGTCTCCATGTATGCAGATGTGAACACCCATTACTGTTTTATGATACAACATGTTGTGGTTGCATATTGTTTAGATGAACATCATGCTGTCCTCAAACATTATTAAACAAAGTTTGTGATGTATAGGTTAGAGTATAGCAAACCCAACGTAGCAGAAGTGTGCCTTGTCTTTTACCCATATTACTCGTCACCACATACAAAACAAAGTAGCAACTCACCACGCGCAAACATATGTTACGAATATATTAATAGTTTTTAACATTGTGTTATGACATAATTATTTACTAACCAATTAACTATCTTCAAGGTAGAAGTAGATATTAACTCGGCTTGACAAGATTTTCCAGCTTTTATAGAAGTTTACAAGAATCCAACATTGGACCGTATATTAAGGCTTTGACCGGGATGTTCTTTTGTTAAATCTTATGTGGTACCGCCTGATTCGACTTCTAATGGTTAAGTGAAGTGTTTTCTTCGCGGTACGGTCTGGATTCGTAAATATTATGAAGACGAGCTTCGGCTTCAAACGGTTAACCAGCTGATTTTCGTAATGGTGAGGTGTAGTGTTTTCTTCGCGGTACGGTCTGGATTCGTAAATATTATGAAGACGAGCTTCGGCTTCAAACGGTTAACCAGCTGATTTTCGTAATGGTGAGGTGTAGTGTTTTCTTCGCGGTACGGTCTGGATTCGTAAATATTATGAAGACGAGCTTCGGCTTCAAACGGTTAACCAGCTGATTTTCGTAATGGTGAGGTGTAGTGTTTTTTTCGCGGTACGGACTGAATTCATAAATAATATTCAGACGATCTTCGGCTTCAAAGGGTTAAGTCAAATGAATAAACACACATCCCATCATCACACCTGTCACCTTTAAGATATATTTTACAGGTGGAATAAATGAACTGATGAAATAATATATGTTTATATACACGTTTACAAAAAAAAATCATTTTAAACAAATTTGTATATTATTTTATGCCTGAAATATCCGACAAATTGATGCCATTTTGGGATTCTCTAATAAATCAGTTCCTATGATGGCGTCATGTAGATTCATCGGTAGAAATATACTATCTCCATCTTCCGTGTTGAAGAGCACCGTACTGACAAATATATACAGCTCCAAAACCCAGAACAGAAAATCAACGTTAAAACCTCAAATCTCACAAATAATTTGTGTTAATGTGTTTCAAATTTGCTGAGAGTAAATCTTTGTAATAAATTATGACAACAAATTTAATCGCCAATTATATTAATACACATTTAACATAATACTAATAATTGTTATGAAGTGTAATTATAATATAAAGGCCATAAATTTGTTATTAAACTTAATAAATATAAAAATAAATTACTTGCTTGGCATATTTTCAACTATCACTTATGAAAATGAAGTGATGTGTTGTGGAAATATTATTTTTTAAAATCTGGCTGGTTAGATTCAATTCATTTGTTACAAATTGTGCATAATTTTTACTGTAAATTAACAGTGAAATTTTAACTAATTATGCCGGATTTCAATGACCAATCTGAATTCCATCCAATCAAATGTAGTTTTATCTCGTAAACAGCGGTTGCACAATCCGATAGAGTGAAACAATATTAATGAATTAAGCTTAAGCCTACTTAACGTATGTGTACATCACTCAAAATTCCTACTGCACTTCTAAAACATAGGTCCAGTCTAGGGTAGAGAGATATGTCAAACATTACAATCGATGTACTATTTCAATTTAATAGCCAATATTTTACATTACCTGTAATTATAAAACAATCAATTCAGTCTTCGTGTGGAGGTAAAATTTTTATAATTACTTAGTTATATTTTTCTAAATAAATAAACATAATTTATGATAAATTTCCGATAATTATTTTGTTTCCTCAAAGTCTAGTCTATGCTGATACTGACGACGAACCTCGCACACCAGTGGTACGCGTATCATAGGTTGAGAAACACTGTCATAGAGGATAATACATGATATTGGTTGGTCTATACCTAGAGGAAGGATACGTCTTTGGAGACCTAAACGTAGATGTGAGGATAATATTAAAAGGATCTGAAAAATATATTCTGTGAAGAGTGTAAACTGGATTCAGTTTCGCCGTATCTGATCCAGTAATGTTTATGTGAACACGGTAATGAACCAATTATTTTAATACAGGACTGAGATACAATCAGCTTCTCAAGAAAATCTCAGCTGTGTTCTGATTCTCGACAGTAGGTACAAGAGAGAGGTTAGTTTAGTTAATTAGACAAAACGTTGGGTGAGACCCAGAGGACGTGGTGGTGATGAGAAAAATTCTGTTCCCTTCCGAGAATCAAACCCTGGTATTCCGGCCAGTAGGTCGTCATTATCATTACACTGAGCTACCCCGACTAGTTTCTGAAAATACGCATAATTCAAACTGAATTACACCATACACGTCCACAATTACGTAGCACAAGAGAGTGAATATTTTACCCTAGAGTAATGATGGCATTAACATCATACGAGAAATGCAGTTGGTTCTGTGTATCTACAGAAATCATTACATCACAAACACGAAACGTAGAGAGCACTGTTATGTCTAGAGGCATAACAGAGGGAACTCCAATCGATTTTATTCTCGATATAAACGAGTGGCAGCTGTACCAGTGACACGGCGACGGAATACATGCTAACTTGACTTCGATAGTAATTATCGATTAACAAAGAACGACCTCTCGCAGTAGTAAATCTGTTGTTCATGGTAACCATGTGTATGCATAATTCTATGAAATCTCCGGGATATACTAAGTACCCAGCATTGATTTAATTATAAATACATTTATGCAGTAAATAATAGCTCAAAGGCTGAAACGTATATCTTAATTAGCTTTAGATCTGTGTAATCAAATTAAAATTTTATTAATAGTTATTGTATGGAAAGTCTCAATAAAATTAATTACTGCCTAATAAGGTCATGTATCATGTTCACATTGCCAAGATATTATATATATTATGAACCATCTGTGGTGTTTTGATGCACCATGAAATGCAACTCATTTCTAGTTTCTTAGAAGTTAGGTTAGGTTAGTTAGGTTAGGTTTGTTCTCTGTCTCCGTCTTGGTTTATCACCTTCCTTTTACCATCCTCACTTACTTAAATTAATCTTTCCTCCTTATTTAATTCATTGATATTACTAATAAGCCACTAACTTTTAAAACGTCTTCAAGATGAGTAATTTTCTATATAGAATTGTGAAATATGGTTTTCCCTATTCTGAATTGTTCCACAGTTAGACAAGTTCACACGAATAGAAGAATTCGCATCGTAATTCTGACGAATTCCACAAATGGGTTAACCAACTCCACTCCTTAATCCAATCAGATGGAATTCTACTTGGGTCTAGCTGAGATTCATTTGCACTGTCCACGGAAATGGTGGAGGCCACTTCTTCACGTATTAGGCTCTTCAAGTCGTCTCTTTATCCTTTCCTTAGCATCCCTAATCCTATTCTTTCGCGGGGTTTATATGTACAGGCATACCTCGGAGATATTGCGGGTTCGGTTCCAAACAGCCGCAATAAAGCGAGTCACACGAATATTTTGGTTTCCCAGTGCGTATAAAAGTTATGTTTACTCTATACTGTAGTCTATTAAGCGTGCAATAGCATTATGTCTAAAAAACAATGCGAGAATTACCAAAATGTGACACACAGACACGAAGTGAGCTCATGCTGTTGGAAAAATGGCCCCGATAGACTTGCTCGACGCAGGGTTGCCACACACCTTCAATTTGTAAAAAAAACGAAATATCTGCGAAGCGCAATAAAACGAGGTATGCCTGTACTCGTATTTATAATACCCTTTACCCTCCATTCGCTCTGTAGACTAATATACAAGTCATTCCTCTATCTGTTCTTCAAGAACTTCATTTACATTTCTAACTTTTAGTCGAATTCTGATTCACTAATTTATTTATAGCTTTTTTAACGACGCTTTAAGTAGCTCAGATGAATTAGTGCCTAATGAGAAGATGACATTAGTAATGAATTGCAAAGGATGTGGAGGGAAGCGGTCGTGGCCTAACTTACGTACTATCCAGGAATTTGCCTGGATGGACTGGGGAAAAGCACGATAACAGTCATCCAGGATAGCCGATCTCAGGGCAAAGATTTGAAACAGGGTCCTCCTGCAGGGATGCTAACCACTCTATTATGTCGTTAGTCGAGTTTTGATATATCAATTTCTTATCTTAGTGGCTAGATTAAAACCAACCATTGCTCTTAGAAATGTTATCTTTGCTGCCTATTCTCCGGTAATCTCTTAACACCCGAATTAGGGGGGGTACATATTTTCTGTATTATAGGCATTTATCGGTTGATTCAATTCTTCTGGGTTTTCGCGGCGTGGTTGCCAAAGTTTAGGAGAAATATATCTACTGTCATATTCAACCCTGAAGATTCAGACGAGTCTACACTGTGCCAAAATCTAAAAAAAAAATACGCCATAATCTTCTTCGTCATGAAAACCTCAAATCTCAAAAGTGCTTAATGGTTGGTGATAACTTTTTTTACTTGTTATAATCGTTGCCACTATAATTCTGATAAAGTATTTTGAGCCTCGTGGGATAATATTTATGACAATGCGTGCTTACTACGTCAGATTCTCTCGCCAATCTTGGCGGGTAATTACTAGTTGTTTAATTACACTACAACCACTTATTATGTCATAAAATTCAATATTATTTATAAATTGTCACTCAGCCTAATACATTATTATTATTATTAAATATTATTAAATAAATGAATTTAATTGAATTACTGTAAAACATTTTTTAACATGGGTAATGATTTCTTTGTCCCTCGCCCAAGTCACAAGCTGCAGAATCACCCCTTATCGGCAGTCCGATACTGTTTTTGAGGACGTCTCATCCATCTAGAAACATAAGAACGTGGTACGCAGTGGCGAAAAGGGACCCACATAACGTTATTTAAATTTGTCTTATATTTACTTTACAAGATGCGATGCTTTTTCTGTCATGGACTAACCATTTGATCTTATATTTACTTTACAAGATGCGATGTTTTGTCCGTCATGGACTAACCATTTGCATCTGAAGTATTTCACCCACAAAACTGATCACTGAATTAAAGTAAAAGTTTTTGTGTTCCGTAAATAATTCAATAAATAACCTTCGCATATTTTTATTAATTCTTTCAGAATATCTTCAATACAACTCGTGCTACAGAAAAGTTTCCAAGGACTGGGACAGGTGTGCCAACAGTTTCCTGGAGAGGGTAAACCACTCTTATGCGAAGGCCTTCGATATCTGCTGGTAAGCGACGGAGGAACTCTATTAAATTGAAACACTTGCACAACTACATAAGAATTTGTGCAAGTAGGCTATGAAACTGGACTGGGGCAGTACGAATTCCTAAGAACATACATTAAATATTCACAAAAGGGTGCTTGTCTTGCATTGGACTGCATTATGTAACACGGCTGAATACAGAGTTTTCGTAAACGTAAGCTATCAAACAGACTTCATTATTCAAGAGTCGTGTGACATGTGAAATATTTATTTACAGAGAATAAATTACTCATGCCAAGTGAAAAAGATTCAAAGGCTATACAATTCCCTAACTTAGCCGAGAGTTTACTAAAAAAAGAAACAACTCTAAGTACGTCCACAGAACTACACTCGGTTTGCCAAGTTTTGTGCAGTTACTGCCATCTGTCTACAATAAGTAGAGCAAAATTTTGAACTCAAAAATATAATATTTTTACCAGCGTTTCATAAGTGGTAAGATATTTGACGTGATAAATTTAGAACAATTATAAAAGTATTTCGTAAACTTCTAAGTCTGGTCTATTCTCTGCGCAAATACTTATGAACCTGATACTTTTCCTGATCAACAGAGTGCAGAATACAACAGCATTATTACTAAATGTTGCTTTCGTAATAAATAGTAATGATCCAGGAGAATAACACCTGTCCGTTCATGCCCTGAATAAATTATCTGACAACTCTCAGAAAATTCACATAATTTAATTTATAAACTATGCAATCATGAATTAATTTTTAACATTATAATTTTTTTGGTATTTTATCTACTTATCAAGTATGTGACTAATAACTTTGAAATTTACACACATCGTAACAATTCTCTCTCAGCCTAAATTTGACGTCATAGGAGACTCGATTCAGTGCATCTGAAGTATTTCACCCACAAAACTGATCACTGAATTAAAGTAAAAGTTTTTGTGTTCCGTAAATAATTCAATAAATAACCTTCGCATATTTTTATTAATTCTTTCAGAATATCTTCAATACAACTCGTGCTACAGAAAAGTTTCCAAGGACTGGGACAGGTGTGCCAACAGTTTCCTGGAGAGGGTAAACCACTCTTATGCGAAGGCCTTCGATATCTGCTGGTAAGCGACGGAGGAACTCTATTAAATTGAAACACTTGCACAACTACATAAGAATTTGTGCAAGTAGGCTATGAAACTGGACTGGGGCAGTACGAATTCCTAAGAACATACATTAAATATTCACAAAAGGGTGCTTGTCTTGCATTGGACTGCATTATGTAACACGGCTGAATACAGAGTTTTCGTAAACGTAAGCTATCAAACAGACTTCATTATTCAAGAGTCGTGTGACATGTGAAATATTTATTTACAGAGAATAAATTACTCATGCCAAGTGAAAAAGATTCAAAGGCTATACAATTCCCTAACTTAGCCGAGAGTTTACTAAAAAAAGAAACAACTCTAAGTACGTCCACAGAACTACACTCGGTTTGCCAAGTTTTGTGCAGTTACTGCCATCTGTCTACAATAAGTAGAGCAAAATTTTGAACTCAAAAATATAATATTTTTACCAGCGTTTCATAAGTGGTAAGATATTTGACGTGATAAATTTAGAACAATTATAAAAGTATTTCGTAAACTTCTAAGTCTGGTCTATTCTCTGCGCAAATACTTATGAACCTGATACTTTTCCTGATCAACAGAGTGCAGAATACAACAGCATTATTACTAAATGTTGCTTTCGTAATAAATAGTAATGATCCAGGAGAATAACACCTGTCCGTTCATGCCCTGAATAAATTATCTGACAACTCTCAGAAAATTCACATAATTTAATTTATAAACTATGCAATCATGAATTAATTTTTAACATTATAATTTTTTTGGTATTTTATCTACTTATCAAGTATGTGACTAATAACTTTGAAATTTACACACATCGTAACAATTCTCTCTCAGCCTAAATTTGACGTCATAGGAGACTCGATTCAGTGCATGCAATTGAAGAGTCTGTTGCCGGTGTCCGATTAACAAACTGAAATATACGACAAATTTTAGCAATATCAAACTTCATAACAATCTATTCAGCGGTTCTAAAGTTGTCATGTACCAACAGACAAATCTGATAGGAGAGTTTCTTGTAATAATTAAGTCTTATGGAAAACTATTTCGTTTCGTATAAAAAAGAGTCATCGAAGTATTTATTGAAATATTTCCCAGGTTGGTGGGTGACGTGCTTGTCTTCGACCGAATATCAGTTTCGATATCGTCTGAATTATCGATATTTTCGGAAAATCTCAAACTTATTCTACATATTTCAATTTAGCTCTGAATAAGCTTACCTGTATCGTACACATCAGGTGTTGACTCTGAGCTCTGAATTTATTCGAGTTCAGACTAGATCACAAACGCATATGAATGATCCTATAGTTTGTGCGACGAGTCAATTTAATAATTCTGACAAAGAATGTGTAATCTTTAAGCCGAAGACTACACAGCGCAAGAACCCAGAAGACAGAAATCTTCATACTCTGATGACGGAGGCAGTATGACCTCTGAAACGTTGGTAAACATCGACCAGACTACACAGCGCAACAACCCAGAAGACAGAAATATTCATACTCTGATGACGGAGGCAGTATGACCTCTGAAACGTTGGTCAACATCGACCAGACTACACAGCGCAAGAACCCAGAAGACAGAAATCTTCATACTCACTGCTGTGAAAACCTCAAATCTTACACATTTAACTTCGTCACCGTACAAAATCCAAGATATTATACAACAAATTTCTTCGTCGTACAGGTTACGTAATCTATCTCCTAATTAATGTCTCCTGGGTACAAATATTCTCGTCGTGACAATTTAGGATATTTCCGCCTTTCTCCTAATTGCATTAACAGTCTTCCGGGGCATGACTGGTTGTGTTTGACAGACGTATTGTGAGGCGGTTGGATTAATTTGACATGCTGTCTGTGATGTGGCAGGTTTCTGAAACACACTAAGAGAATCCTACCACATAGGGAATAGATATATCCCATCTGACCACAGACTTACTGCAGTTAGTTGTGTTCAGAAACTCTGACTTGTTGACGTAAACACATGAAACACTACCGTATGTACACCTTTCCACAAACTACGTACCATATAAACATTCAGGATCTCCCTCAAAAGATACTGATAATCCTTGTTCAGACGGGATTTCTTAACGTAAAATCAGAATGTTTAAAAGTGTTGAGAGGACTTAGACCGTGTCTCTGTGGGACTAACGAATCCACTGTTCATCCAAGAGGAATCACATGATTAAACATGGAGCAGCTGTGGATTTATAGTGACAGGGGAAAACCAAGGAACTCGCAGATAAACCTGTCCTAATGTCACGCAATTCCTAAATGGACTGACCTGGGTATTAACCCAGGCCTCTGCTCTGAGAAGCCAGCGATTAATAACCTGAACTATGGAATGTCCCATATCTAACGTTACAAATACATATTTTATTCATAGAAATTCGACTTAACATAAATGATGGTAATATTATAATGGAAATTAAGTGCGTATTGGTTACCTATCATAAGGGAGATGATAGTCCTGATAATGGAGGTAACAGGCACCACCAAAATGTTGGTAAACTTCTACAATTCTGAACACCACGATCTATACCAGGGGTACTCTAGAATTGTTCATACTTGAGGCGACATCAACCTCGTAATATCTACAAGATATGAAGATTATGAAGAAGGCATTTAAAAAAAGAACCATTGAAATTTATTAAAAAATGCTACAAACCGAATTAGACGTAACAATTAAAATAGGTTCAGATATTTCTCAGTACTTCGATGAATGAAACAGCTTTTACTAGAAAAATTATTTCAATATAATCTTACGTTGTTACGATTAGCCAAATGTAAATGTATTTTAGTGGATGTATATTCCATATTTTAGTAACGGTTATTATATTTTTTATAATTTTTGCGGTAATTTAAACAACCCTAAGCGTAGACTCAAAGATCAAACCAACCGTATTTTCATTTCGTAACATTTAGTAAGTGACAATTGATTTAGGATTTGAGATTTTCGCGGCGAGTACAATCAAAATCTTCTCGGGTAATCAACCACGTTAGCTGGTTACCGTAGTAAACCGACGTTTCGGGAACCAACTCTGTCCCCATCACCAGGATTCTGATGTGACTGGATACCTCAGAAGTCGACTGCGTATATACACAGGCGAATTCCGAGGTTGATTAGTTGATTTTATAAAAATAAATCATTTACTTGTTCCTTCCACAGAGCCAGTCACTGTACGAGGTGCGATCGGAAAGTTTCTAGACTGCGCGTATAACATCCCGTACACTTATCTCAGGTATTAAATTCATCCATCACCCTCGAAGTAGTTCCCCTGGGAGTGAACACAACGATCCCA
>NW_019060298.1:101735-122062 GCF_000696155.1 Zootermopsis nevadensis | reverse complement strand
ACGGAGATAGAGCCTCATCTCCGAAACGTCGTTTTACGTTTTATTACTAGACGATGGATAATATCCAAGTAAATTTTTATTCAATTGACTCTTCACCATCGTCAAGAAGTTTTAGATTTAATCCTTCTTATTTAAGATTCACTTAATTCATTAATATATAACGCAGAACACAAAGACTGATAATACTCAGTGTCTTAATCATTGGATGATTTTATAAGTGTATCTGGAGATATTTATAATATTTCATAAATTTAATGAACTTCGAATTTTTACAAGTTTTTATGTACGAAATAGGCCTAACAAATCAGGAATAAAAAAATATTAACGCGACGTGCAGGACCC
The DNA here is from genome assembly GCF_000696155.1 of Zootermopsis nevadensis. The sequence goes on along the minus strand of NW_019060298.1, from coordinate 121,720 downwards.
TTCTTGGAAAGCTGATAGTCGCTCAACTAGTAGGAAATATCCCATCCTTTAAGAAACCTAAAGTTTGTTTCGTGTTCATAAAAGCCCTTATTCCTAAAACTTGTAAAGCAAATTGAAAATTTATAAATCTTACTTAAACGGGGCGGTAACATGTCTTGTCGTAAGATTTTGATTATTAACGACGGTGAATTTATGTTATATTCTGTGTTGCTAAGGATTAAACTGAATTAACATTGTCGTGAAGACATCAAATCCTATAGCAGAATCTTCTTTGAAAAGGCAAGACTCCACAGCACTTCAACACTCAATATGGAGGCAGCACGTTTCTTTTAATGTTAGTTTACAGCAGAAGACTACAATATAAAATGATCTTGCATCATTTCTTCAATTTTATAGATAGATTTTGTACAATAAAATTATTTTGAAAAAAATAATTTTCTCTTAGGGTCTTTATGGTCATTATCAATGATTTTACAATTCATTGGTTAATCATATGGATCTACGTATCGTGTATAATCATTTAACTTTTCCAACAACGTATATCTGAAGCCAGGACGGACATGAAGACATAGAGTAATATATTACTATGTTTCCACGTAATATAATTTGTGTCCACATCGTGACAGATTTATGTATTATATTCACAGTGATATATTACTCGACTATTTATTTCAAGTAATCCGAGGTGCTCTATAATTTACTTTGCTGACAACATGTTGCTAATGACAACTTTAATCTCGTACTTTTAACATAATTCTGATTTATTCGATTTATTTTAATTATATTAGACATTTATTAACCGAATGAGAAATAAACACATTAATCCTCTAATAAAATTAGTATGTGTTCATCTAAAATCTATTTCTAATTGACGTGGGATATAATAATACGTATATCTGAAAAAAATTTGTTTCTAAGAAAATTGTATTTTAACACTGAATCCTGCTAAATTACCATAAAATATTTTAAGGTGCGTTCATAAAATATTATTTTTAAGTCTATTTATACTTATGATATACTTTACATTATTCGCGTATACTGATCTCTAAAAAACAATTTTTTTAAAATTTCTATACGTAAAAAACAGATGACAACTCTATGCATTAGTGACTAAATTATGTCATGAATTTAAAATAGGAGACGCTGTACTTATCCCTACATTCTGCTTTATCAAACGTTCCTTCTTCGTTTTCCTTCTTATTTTGTTAAATTTTATCACTTATTAAACAATTTTTACTATAAGGCAAAGCATTTGAGAATAAAAATATATAGAGAAATATCAGGTTATCATGAAGATAGTTGTCTAACGGGTTGTTGCACTTTGTAATGCGAAAGAACTTTTCAGACGTTTCAGAGGGACTTGCTGCCTCCTTCATCAGGGTGACTATCGATTGTTACCAGATAAGCCTAAGATTGTTTGTCATTATTATATAAAAGTATACAGTAGATCATAAAGGGATGCATCGCATTTTTTAATTATTCGAGTGATAATAATTTTGAATATTAATTCTTAAGTGCGTAATTACCATGTAACGAATTTTATAAAAAAATTGAAAATCTTGAGGCGTAATCAAAAATAATCTTTAAAAAATGTGATTGTACCTCGCTGCATGTTAAATCCATAACAGCTTTATAGGTTTTCATGAAATTTGATAATGAGACTTTTATCGAAATTTGTCAGAACTCTACACTTCTGGCTCGTACTTAACAACAATATCGGGTACTTTGCATAAAAAACGTGTGTTTATGCAATTGAAAATTTCTGGATGGAAAATCCGATGATGGGGAACAATTATAAGAAGTAATTAGTTTACATCATAACTAATTAACGTATTATCATAAACATCAAATAAAGTAGGATCATTTATTTACACTATAGTAAACTAATATACAAAATTTATATTTCACATACACTGTACACTGATTAATGTAAAAGATATTAGAAGTTGATGGCTGTCTTCTGGGTTGTAGCGCCGTGTAGTCTGGTACTCATCGCCCTGATGATGGAGGCAGCATGACCTCTGAAACGTTGGTGGACATCTACCAGACTACACGGCGTAAAAACCCAGAAGACAAATCTTCACTACTAAGTTTGTTGACGGAATGCATAGACAAACGATGTAATAATACAAAATATGGAATATTCTTTCAATCTCTGCTCACGAAATATTGACGTGAGTCTGAGTGTCGGCGAATATATTATTAAAAGTGGATATGTGATAAAAGGATTTCTCTGAAAATTAAATCCCATTTTAGGCCCAGCACAAAATAATGAAAAGGCCTACCTATAAACACACATGAAGCTGTTAAATTATATTACCGTATTCTCTGAATTGATTTAATATAAATATCAAATTTTGATAAAATAAATAATAATTGTAAGTTTAAATGTATCTGTCTTAAACACAAAAATACGATATTCTTATATGACTAGACTATTTAAAATTCTTGGGTTTCAGACTGTTTGTTGCAATTTTTTATTTTATAATCAACATACGAAGAAATTAAATTTAAAATTTGACTCCGGTGAAAATCTTTGTATGTTCCGAAAATAGCTAAAACTCTTTATGTTGTCACCAACAACACAGATTAATCTACCGCCTCGAAGATGGAGACGACAGGACCCTCCGAAATTTTGATAACCATATACAGGACTACATGACATCACAAAACAGAATATTACAAACCAAACATGTGAAAAGCGTATTTATAGATTCGTAACATATAATTTATGATGTAACCTAAAATATAAACTTTGTAATGTCTTATGTATGTAAATAATTTCCGAATTAATTACAATAAATTATGAATATGGTTCATGAGTAGTGTTATCAATACACATTTAACAAATTTGGAGTAAATAATTAAAACACAGGAAAAACTAAGTCTACCACCGATATAAAAATTTGAAATTCATAATGAAAATGCCATATATCCACAGTTAAACGTTTCGACTCTCATTAGATAGACGTAGGCCTATAATATCGATACTTAATTAGACATTAAGCCGGCCGCAGTGGCCACGCGGTCTGAGGCATGGACCTCGTGCGCCTGGGTTCGAGTCCCACTCAAGGCATGGATGTTTGTATGCGTCGGGCTGATCACCCATCCAAAGAGTCCTACCACTGACCAAATATATCAAGAAAATGAATAAAAACCTCGACACCTACGGGTAAAACGAGGATCAGAGAGAGAAAGAAAGAAAGAAAGAAAGAAAGAAAGAAAGAAAGAATTAGACACTAAATGTTTCAAGGAATACGCGCGTATTTTTGAACCCTGAAAACTTATTTGTAACTACACACACAAAGGCCCAAATAGGACAAATCTCAAATGTGATTGATACAATTTCTGATCTTTATAAATATACAGTTTATCACATTATGAACTACAAAAACATTAAAATGTCACGAAAGATATTTGGACGTAATTTTATATTTTTCTACAAAAAATTATGTAGTTAATAATATTACATCAAGGACTTCAGAGATAATGATTTCTTCGCCAGATATGAATATGTTAATATTCAAATGTTCAAGTCTACTTTTTATTCTACATCACACAGTATAAATAGTCGATATACAATACATTACACAAATGTAATTTTTAAAAATGCTTATGTATTGTTTAATTTCCTATTAACTCTGAGCAACGGACTCAAGAGAACTGACTGTTGTCATATTTACATATTGGAAAATAATAATAATGAAAAAACTTATTTAATATTACAAGTAACATTTTTATATCCTCAGACGAAAAAAAAAATTGAAAAATGAAATGGAAAACTTCACAGAGAATATTTAGTAGGCTATATACTAATATTTTCAATCACACTACTTTATTTACTTTCTCTTATTTATATATTTTTTAAGTAATTATTGCCTTCTATTTTGTCATACCGTACAATTACCTCTTATATTTGAACTATACCTAACATACTTATATTTTGTCTTTTACATGACAAAATATACACTAATTCATAACAACTAACGATGTCATTTGATATCGATAAATCGATACAATACGATATCGCTGAATATATTAGACATCGAAATTTATCGTATGGATATATCACTATATACTTTTATCATTTATAAATAAATACGGCGTTAATCAGAATAATTTAATACCAGATAAGTAATCACTAAATTTAGAATTGACGTTAGTGTTACTAAACTAATAATAATAATAAATAATAATATATATTTTCCCTTTTAGCGATAAAGAAGGAAAAACATAGCAGTAGACCATGAAATAACTGATCGTATTACTAATTTATAAGCAGAATGTCTTAATTAGTAGTGGAAGTTTACGTTACAATTAACTTTTATGTACAACAATGTTAATAAAAACAATGACAAAATATGATGTTAAAACCAAAGTAACAAATTAGCAATTAAATATTTTCTAAACCGACTGATAAACGATTCGATATAGATATGACCACCTACGATACCAAAACTTTCATATCGACTAACATCCGTAATAACAAATAACAACAACTCTACTTACATATTAATTATAACAAAAATATTATATTTATCGTAATAAGAGCCTACACAAATTTCCTATACATTTAGGACTCACTTCCAAAAACTAAGAGGAAATATGTACAGAGTCTCCCAAAAAGATGTATAAACACATTCAATAAATGTAATAAACTAAATCATTACACACTTAAGTATTGGCACTTAGTGAATTAGCGATTCTAGCGTAGGCTATCAAAATGACTACCATTAGCTACTTGGCACTGTTGACAGCGGTGAGCAGTTGACTGACAAGCGGTCACCAAAGGTACTGCTGGGACGGCCGTATATACATCTTTTTTGGGACACCCTGTATATCAGTCATACACGGAACCTATACCAAGAATGTAAATAATATTTCAGGCATGTTTCTTTATGAAATTAAATCCTCAATTCCATACAGAAGGAGAAAAACATATTTTATAATTTACCACATTTAAAAAAAATACATAATAATATGTAAAGATACAATTAAAATAATACGCAAAAAAATATTCTATGTACCGTCATTGACATATTAGCCGCTATGAAGACCTAGCGCTAGAATCTCTGCAGGCCTGTCTTAAAAAAAACATCAAATTTTCGTAACCCAAAGCCACATAAGAAATTAGAACAAAGATGTCCATGAACAATGCTGAAAAATAATGTAATAATTAAATATGCCAAAACGTTTTCTTCAAATTGTGACCCACGTCACGAGACATCTTCTTTTAAATTTAATTTAAATTTACTGGACGTTATGTGTACAAATTTAATATCGTGACTTGTAAACAAAATAAAGTTTTTGGACAATATTGCATTATCCCTCACAATATATCATTAACTATACACGTATACATGTACAAAACAGCGTTTAATCCTTTAAATCTTAGTGGTAACTATATGTACCAGCTTCTTCACCAGTAAGTACTAGCACTGAATATTGTATTTATGGATTTAATTTGATTATCAGAATACGCATCAAATACATTTATAAACCAAGTTAAGCAATTGACCTTTGTAATGCTGACTTAGAATTAAGATCAGAATTATTAAATATTAATTTAAGATTCGCATTCGAACTTATCGCCATAATGTTTTCACTTTGCTTCTAATATTATTCGCATAAATATCTACGTGTATTTCTGCAGGCGGGAGTGACTGGAGAGAAAATCAGATAGTAGGAAATTATAAAAATTAAATTAAATAAGTAGGTTATATATATTTTTCTTTAATTTTCTTTGCTGCACAAATTATCATGGACGTAAAACATCGTAGGAGCATGTATTTACAATATATAAATATATAATTCTGTATTAATCCTTTTAAGTCAAATAAAAATACGATATATATATATATAGTTTTTATATTTATACATTTGCAATTTAAAATTTTGCTTTTTTTAAATTCGAATTCTGAAAATCTGTAGTGCCAAAGCAATATTTTTTGTGAGATTCTATGTTACCCAGCTTTACAAACATTTTATGTATCTTAAATAAAATTTAAGAATTTAAAACCCGCGCGGATGGTAATCGTCTAGCAGTAACACTCGAAATTTAGTGCAAAAATCAAGACTCCCCAAGCAAACATGAAAACGTCAATTAGTCCTGCCATAATTAAAACCTCCGCGTCTATTCGATACGAAGGCAAATTTATTTTTAAAATAAAACTACTACAGATTACTGAGGTACTGATATCTATCATTGACCGGGTAGAATTTTGGGCGAGGAGGAAAACAATGTAACAGAAATTTCAATCAATGTGAAATTTCCATTTCAAAACACGTTGTTTACCACTGACGTGTCTTTAATCCTGTTTTACTGTAGAATCGACGTTCAATGTTTTTAACTGGGTCTTTACATTCCCCTTTACACCGCGTCCATGAGTCGAACTGCATACAGCAACCGAACTAAACCTTTCAGTAAACTACTACACAGGGTGCTCTGTGACGTACATTCCGTGATCTACGTATGTAAACAACAAAGACGCGAATGTGGAATTTAACAAATAACAAACCAGTAAAATACATGTAGTGGCCATCTGCGATATTGCACCGTGTAGCATTTTCACTGTGTGCCAAAGTTTCGGAGGAACTACACAGAAGAACACCATCTATCTTATATATCACCTTGCAAACCTAAAATCCTACATAGTACAACAAGATTTAGGGTCCAATTTCCAAAGGATTAAGAAGTTAATTGATGGGATTTGCTACATACTATCTACCAAAGGCAGCTGGCATTGGGTTAATAATTATAATGAGAGATTGTTAGAATAATTTTCCAAAGCGAAAATGTATCTCGGCAACAAAATCCCACGTATAAAACCGTTGCTCGAACTAAGTCTAATATTTGAAAGTCTGTGTTCCTTCCCAAGGATTAATATGTAGATAGCGTTTCGTCATAAAACCTTTAATATGTGTCTTATTTTAAATTAAAATAGTTCTATAATTACTAGCCAAAAATGTTTTAAAAATAAATCAACAATTTCTATGTTTTTTCTATTACTGAAACCAGAATATGTAAACATGGTAGTTTATATTATCGTCATTAGAAGAGACGGTGCTTATTGATTGTAAATGGATCAGACTTAAATATGAAACATTAATGACTCGAGCTATACATTATTTATAGCCGTGTCTACCATTGTGCTGCTTAAATCACGATTCATAATAACTACGCATATATTATACAATCAGCCACACACTCATTGACACATTATAAATTACCATTTATTTTACCCCGGATTAAAATGTTAAATTTGCTTACGTCACTAGCTTGCCGGTAGAAGGAAAACAAACGTATGTACTACGTAAACCAAAGATATCGACGCAGGAAATGAGACGGCGCTGGGAAATTCTGTCAAAAATATGGGTAGTACATACCAACCGAACGAGTCAAGTGACCTTCATAGAAAACAGTTTCATTTCACAGCCAGAATGATAATTTAAATCACTTTTGAAAGTCATACTATCTATGAGACAATAATAATTCAGTTAAAAAATATAAATTATAGTAATAAATTTAAGGAATATCCTATAGAAATATATGGATATAAATAAGTTAATAACTTTGCTAATACATCCATAATTTTGGAACATACTGTTTAAAGACCATTCCCGGACTTTAATGAAACAAGTACTTTCACTGTATTGAAGTTAAATTACAGCAGAATGCTTCAAGGTCACATAAAAATCGCATAACTTGCAATAGGAACAGAGGAGCCCAAACGAGTAAAGACAGATCAGAACTCGCAGCGTAGCAAAGCTAAGAATGCTGTACTGGCGGTGACTTCGAGTTGCGCGGTAACGGGAAGGGAGTGTAGTCCTTAAGTGGCATAAGCTTTAGACGTAGGCTAACCTACAGAACTCCGCATTTAAATCGGAATTCACTGTGGTTTCATTAAAGATTCATTCTAAATGTATTCGTGAAAGGGTTTAGCAATCACGAACTGCGGTAAAAGATTAAACTTCTCCTTAAGCACAAATAACAATGCAGTACCATCACAGACATTACAACATCCTTTGCAACGAATCTACGAATAAAACAACGCTTTGGCTCGTGGCCTTGGCGGTCACACTCACGGGAAAGCAGACTTCAGGGAGAGTCCAATGTGCTGCATCTATTGCGCATGCGCTGTCTCTAGAACATTCGCTGATAGAAGTATTAACTGGTTATTTCCAAGAATCGTTTTTGAAAGTTGTAAAAACAAGAGTCCAAGTGAATGTTTCTGTTCATTGCTGGTATATAGTACACAACCATTTTTCTACGAAACCACAATTTGACACAAACAATGGAGCTCTGTCATATATTCCGCACATGAATTAAATATATCTTACTGCGAGTGACATTTTTCGGAAGTAAACACACTTTCCAAATCGCATGTAAACGAATGTACTCTGTAAAAATTCGGCTGCGAACATAGCGTCTTCTTTCCAACATTTTCTTGAGCATTATATACGGCACGTCTATCTCCGCAACCACCTCTGTAACCAAACCACATACACATCGCTAGATAAAAGTTCATACACCTCTTTCAGGCAGCCATATTTTCTTCTACAATTACCACACAGCTCACAATAATGTCACATTTAAGATATGTGTCGTAAGGTTCCATAACAAATCGAGTTTTAAGAACAATGTTAAATCTTGCCTGCTACTCATGAACTAAACGCTCACATTATTTAAGCAAAAACATTTTAAATCAAGGTCGCACTAGACATTACCACACACCTCACTACCGCACAGACCGGTCCGTTGCTGACTGAGCTCAAATGAACTAAGAAGTTAGGCTCGTTGGATGGAAAGCGGAAGTGACGACATACTACGATAACACAACACGCGAGCAAAGTGATAATCGTTGACTGTAGCACAGAGTACATATGTTATTCCAATACTGCTGTCATAAGGAAATATCACCATATTCTTTTAAAATCCAGACTCTCATCTATATATTTTAGAAGCCATTAGTAATACGATATAATAACTGGAAACGTTTTGCAACAGCGGAATAAAATACGAAACTTCAAACAGGAAGTTTGTCTAGAAGTAAAATCAAAGAAAGGAAGTACACGTTCATGTCTCGTAAAACATTTCAAAATAATTGTGGAGAGGTAAATTAAGAAGTCCTTTAAAAATGTAGCAAAATTCTGATATTTTGGAAATACGGTAGCAAATTAAAGTTGAATTGACGAAAAAATTAGGGGAAGATTATTTCACAGTATCCTTGCTACCATGAATTTTAAAATACTTAATTTTCCAATCTATCTAAAATGTAAAAATTAAAAAGTGTATTTATTATACTTTACAAATTATTTTGTACGGGTGTGAAACTTAGTCTTTCACGTTAATGGAAGAAAATTGTTTAAAATTTGTATTTTAACTCAAAATTTCCATTTGAAATTTTAAAAAAAAAATCAAAAATGACTATCAGGACATCTGTTGAAAATCCAATTGTGTTTCATACGTAATATCTGATAACACTGGCAGAATTACGTGTTTTTAAATGGGAAATAAACAAGGAAAATATTATCAACTTTTCTTTCCCTTCTGGCTTACAGTCTAAGATTGGTCCTTGGTTCGTCATGCCATATTTACATAAGCCTCCATCTTTTGAATCAATTTTTGAAAAGCTTAAATTTATGATCGCTACACAATTACTTGCATTATACATAGGTACATAAAGAAATAGATCTGTCATATTAAATTAATCCCATACGCGTGGACAATAATACAATCCCCAGCTCTACGTAAGACATATTTAGATTTTTTTGGTGTTCTATGCAAATGAGATTCAAATCTTTTTTTTTTAAATTTTATGATATGTTTTATGAAACGAAATCTATACGAAATATTTCATAACATTCAAAACACGTACGTGCAATTCGTTTAGTTACGGTCTAAATATTATTTCAAATATTATTAAATAAAACTTGAGTCAATATTTGTAGTAATGTTTAAAAAAAAAAGTGTAGGTCTTAATAATTTTACGAATGGTTTTGGTTTAATTCTAAGAAATGTTATATTATTACCATAAGAATATAATTCTATATGAACAGTCGAAAACTATTTGTTTATTTGCAATTAAAATTTTCTATTCTAGTGACAGGCTAAATTCGATCTCAGACTATCGATTTCGTACTGTAGTTTAATCGAACAAGATATTTGAGGTTATCACGGCGATTAAAATGTCGATGTTGATATCAGTTGTAACAATTTGTGAACTTACACGTACCTACTAGGTCTTTTAAACAAAATATTAATATCAATGAATTGAAACGTAGTAGTTTAAACAATACGACGAGAATTATCAGACAAACCTTCTACCACGTGACAATGTGTAGCAATGAAAAATAGATCTTAGAGCGGTCCAATTAGAATTTTGAAAGGGAAACAATGGAAATAGAATGTATCAAGACGTGTTTTAGGGTAAAATATGGCCACTCAAATGGTGGACCTGACGTGGCCATGGACCTTAGAAAGTCGTAAGTCATTTTTTTACTAATTCTAAGGGCTATTCAAAAGCTTTCTTTGCAATGACATTTTCTGTTATAATCATACAAAATATAATCGGCCAACAACTTACCACTTTCCTACAGAGAATCATATTTAGGAATAAAATTAAGTACTAACTCCTGACCCGTGCGTCCACGTCTGCAGAAAAGTATTTTAAATAAAATAATATAATGTTATAAATTTATTATTAATGATTTACTTAGGATTATATTTGTTATGTTCATTTTGATAGATAAGCTCAGATTAAACTTCAGGGCGGAATTGTAAACAATTATTTTATTATCTAGATATCTCTGCGTGTACAGATTAATAATATAAATTTTATTGGTTCAATTTGACTTCTGCTCAGAAATATAACAGAAGTAAACCAGAATATACAAGCAATTCGAAATATCTGTCCAATATTAGACTACCTACTGGGTTCCTTCAAAAATAATGATGATGGGAATCGAACATTGAAATGTTTGGATTAAGTAATTATACTTTTTGATTATGACTGTACTGTAAGTCGGTTTGAAATTACCCACTTCACATCGAATCTGTAAGAAAAATCACAGATAGGCCTATATTAAATAAAATAATTGCACAAATATTGTGTGAATCCCATTCAACTAGAAAGTTACACTCATATCGATCACTCGGTGAAAACACAGGTCATAGATCGATTTTACGACGGAAATAATTTTCATTTCGGACCAATCAAATGTACGGACGGCGGGTACGAATTGATAAATGACCCTATTTGCATTTTAATATACTACAAGTACTCAGTTTTGATATTTAATTATTAGTATGATATGGCTAATTTGCTGAAAATTTACTTCTGTACAAATACATTACATGCGTGTGCATAGTCTAAGATACTGACAGAATTCTAAAATAAAACATAAATAACAAAGACATAATATTTTAATAATATTTAAATGAATTATTTCTTAACGTTTACCAGAGTAATGATTTTTAAAGACTATTGTATAGAGACTATAAAAAATTCGTGATTCGGGTAATGATGATGTAGAATGTTGTTTAATGTTGTTTCACCGGCTACCTGAGAAGACGTCTTGTTTCCATGGATATGGGATTGTCGTCCTGAACATGGAGGCTAAGATCTCGGTGTTCTTGTGGGGCAGACAACCACCAGACGTCAGGCTGTGGACCAAAAACAATAATCCTCATCTCAGTATTCTGTTTTGGGGCCAACGAAGAGTATAATCTCTTGAATGTTAAGTATTTTATGTACCAACTAAGAAATATCAACAGTTTACATGGCATTTCCTTCGTCAATTTGAAATCCGTCAAGTTTTTAACAACACAGAATGTCTGCTAGCTCTCTTGGCAATTATATTGTACTTCATGACGTAATCCATACTCAGCCCTCCAGCGGCTGTTTACTGTACTAACCCCTCAACTTCAAAACGCAAGCTAAGCGGACCGAACTTCCTAACAGACACGCTCTTTTTTTTGAATCTGTCTGAATCCACAGATTTTAATTTATCACATTCATCCTCTGCATTCAATCACTACAGAAACAGGATTCACGTTACAAAACAGAGTCTTTGAAGTAGTAGACATCTGAATCGTATTCTGTTCGTAATTCCCTGCTTTTAAAGAACCTAACCTAACTTCTAGAACGATTGATCGACTTTTTACAGGCTAACATATAAAATCATCTAAGGAAGACATGTTGGAAACTTAAGAAAACCAAATGCATATTATAAACTCGTTTTCGGTCTGTGTTCTTCTAAATAAAGTTATTTACAATGCAAACTAGTTCAGAGATGTGTAACAAATTAAGAGATAAAAATTCATCAACTGTATTAATAGCACAGGACTTCAGTATGGCTGTAACATTCGACTCCATTACAACTGATTGGCCTTTCCAATATTTTGGACGTAATAGCTAATCTGTTTATTGTATTTTAATTTATCTTAATCTTATATATATTATTTAATTTATTTTTTATTTGAATGCTCACATTTCTGCCAATTAATTAAACAAATAACTAACTCTAGCATTAGGGTTAAATTTTCAAACCCTTCAAATGCTACAGATGGACGTGGCTATAATGCGAGATAAAAGTAATGTATACAGAATTTTGATAGAAAAACTTGAAAATAGTAAACTTTAAAGACCGAGGAAGGCATGGGAGGATAACATTAATATTTAGTTTATCTTAGAGAAGTTAGTGTGAGGACGGAAATTGCATGAAAGTAGTTTAGAATTACGTTCGGTTGCAAATTTCTATATAAAGTTAAACGTTAACGGTTACTGAGCTATTGTCGAACCCAAAAATTCATTACCTTGTTCATGAAGGTCACTGGGCTGTATCTGAGACAGTTTAATTCAGCCCATAGCTTGACATTATATTTCCTGAGATCGATTTTAATATTATTATAACAACTACGTCTACGTTTCTCATATGGTTTCTTGGTTTGGTGTTTCTGAGTCAACATTTTTATGTTTTTCATGTTTCCCATATATGTTATATGACCCTGCACTTATTTACCTTAACAATTTAATATTTCTATAGATTGTGAAACTTATATTTTGATGTCTCCGTTTTTCTTCTTAACTATATGATAAGGCAGAGAGATTTTCTTAAAATATCGGCACAGATATCTCTCGAAATGTAAGAATCACAATGAGACGTTCTTCGTAAATAAAAAACGAGAAAATAAAAAAGAAATTATATAGGAAACCTTTAATCGTCCCACCTGACTTTCTAGCAGAAGCATCACAGAGATTAGGTAAATATTTGCCTTTCTTCTCCAAGTAAACTGTATTTTAAGTATAAATTTTGAAGCGACATTTTTCCTTCATCGACGTAAAGTTGTTTTAAACTTAATTTACAAGAATTTTTAGTATTATAAAAACTTCTCCTTTCCTTTATAAGTAAACTAATTATGTACGGATGATGGCCCCTTGCTGCATCGGCAAACTTTCTGACACAATAGCGAGGCGGCTCAGTCTTATGGGGGAGATAGAAAGAGAGACTGAAGTCATTCGGTGGTGATCTCCAACATCATTACACAATGTATTCGACAGACATACAGGTGGGGAGATACAATTAATAACACCGGACAGAGACTACTAATTACATGTAGTACAGTCCTTGAGAATCTAACTGTCGCTCAACAAGTCATAAAATTGAAATTTCCCACAATGTATGGAACCCAAAGGTTTTACAAAAGTCAACCATTCGACCCTGTAATAATTCATGTTAATTTAGTCTACAACTATTATATACTATTTGTAAGGTACGTTTTATTATCCTCAGTCTAAATCATACAAATGGTGACTTCCTTTCAGGTTTTTTATAAAATATTCTGTGTTGTTTTTCTATGTCACCAATTCGCTTTAGAATTTCCCAACTTTTCCTTCTTGATTTTATAAATATTTTAACTGAGCTAATGAGTTGGGAAAATCAATGACGTTCTATCCAATTATCAGAAATTAATTAATAATGAATCAATAAATTATTATTCTTTAAAGTTTATTAGTATTTTTTTTTGTAATTTATTTGTGATAAAGTGTAGAAATTACGTAGCAGCAATAAAATTAATTACTAACTTATAAATAAAATATTTAAGCGTAGAAGAGATAATTTTTTGTAAAATTGTAAAGTCTGAGATACTGCTAGCGTCGTTTAATAAATCATAAATAAATAAAATAAAATACGATCAGAATATGACAATCGTATCTCAACGTATCACGTCTTTTAAAATAAATAATAGAAGCCCCTTTAAACTTACTATTGCCATCATCACTGCAACCGCTAATACAGTGGAATTTTTTGTAGTGCGCGCTCAGACGTAAATATCTGAAGCTCATTCTGCTAAGTCAGGCCGACACATAACCATTATATTTTTACGGTTGCGCTGTCTAGAAAACTCTATGATTCTGACGGAGACAAAGATTCAAACATAATAATAAACCAGATTGTATTTTAGCGCCATATTTTAAAACTATTAGAACTTAAATTAATTAACCGTCTTCACACAGAAAGTATGATTTAAGGTTTTCACGGCAGTGAGTCTGAAGATGGCCGACTTTTGTAGTAATTTCTGAAATAAAGTTTCAAAGAGCGTAAAGTTATTAATTTTAAAATTGTTGCGTGAAAACGGTTAGATAATTAATTAAAATACAAAAATAAAAATTCTGAAACAAGAAATTATGAGACAGCTTTTCATTTGTAAAAAAATATTATATGTAAATTGGCATGGCATTTTATTTCGCGTGGGCTTTTATCTGCAGATTCAAGGTTTACAGACGACCAATTTTCTCCGAAATACAGATATTATTTAGTGTTTAATAACATTTCGCAGTTGAGTGGCTAGGATTCATACCCTGTAAAAAGTTTTCCAGCTGAGAACGTGGTTACTTTGACATTTATCGTGATATTTCAAAATCTTAGATTTTGCGTCTGAACCAAAAATGAAGTTTATTTTCACATACGATGTTTGTTTGTCAGTTGGAGGTCATTACATTTAATATTATATTAGCGAGGCAACTCTGAACGTAAAATCAACAAAGTAGTAAATGTACGCGTAACGTGACAATTCTGGCGCATTCCGTAACTTTCAAACTATAAACTTTGAGAAAATTACCAAAGACCATAGAGTTATCTGAAATGTTATAACTTTCCTTGTGTGGAATGTGTGGCGTCTGGCTGACAACTCGTCATGAAGGATTCCCTTTCATGGTTATGTAGCCGGTTATAAATTACCAAGGCTAGGATTCCCTACCGAATCAATTCCATGCATGCACCGGAGCAATTTAGGTTAGGTTAGTTTAGGTTAGGTTAGGTTAGGTTAGGTTAGATTAGGTTAGGTTAGCTTAGGTTAGGTTAGGTTAGATTGGGTTGGGTTGGGTTGGGTTAGGTTAGGTTAGGATAGGCTAGGTTGGATTGGGTTGGGTTAGGTTAGGTTACGTTAGGTTAGGTTACGTTAGGTTAGGTTACGTTAGGTTAGGTTACGTTAGGTTAGGTTACGTTAGGTTAGGTTACGTTAGGTTAGGTTACGTTAGGTTAGGTTACGTTTGTTAGGTTAGGTTAGGTTAGTTTAGGTTAAGTTAGGCTAGGTTAGGTTAGGTTACGTTAGGTAAATTGTCAATTATTGGTGTCTCTTTTTAACTCAAATTTGAATATGTCTATAAAATTTATAAAAATTCTCACTGTAAAATTTAATAAAAATTCGTTTAGTGATACTAGAGTTGTTACAGTTGATAAATTTTAGGGAACGTGCTTTGTATTAAGGGACCGGGGTAGTTCAGTCAGAAAAGTGACTGCGGACTGTTCGATCCCTGGCTAGCCTCTGCGTCCAGACCGTCTCTGGGGCCCACAGAGCCTCCTATCCAATGGGTACCGGGTTCCTCTCCCAGGGGTAAAGCGAAGTTAATAATGTGTAAGAGCTATACCTCCACTTCCCCCAAGTGCCTACATGGCGTATAGCGAGAAATCTTTACTTTTATGTACTTTGTATTAGTAGCGGCACCTTTAACACCCCCCTACCCCTCCCCAGCGTCCCCGACAGCTCCACAAATAATTCTACATCGAAACGTTTCTCAGTAAACGTCTTTTGAGGCAGAAACAATCTATGACTAGAGTAGAAGACCACGTAGGCTTCTTACCAGAGTTGGGGATTGTTGAAATTCCGTGGTTTTATCTTCTGTTGAGTCATCGTCTGGACGCCAGGCGCCGTCATTGCTTCCAGCGTCATCTTCGCCTCCGCTACAGTTATTTCTGCATTGAAGAAGACAAAATTTTCTGACAACAGAGACCATTATCCAGTAAATATAGTTTAAAATGTCCTATTCCTTATTTAAGGTCAAATTAAGGTCAAATTAGATATCAAAGTGTTAAATTTAGTAACACGGAAACTAGTATAGATGTAAAAGGAAGCTGCCGTGGCCTGTTTTATTATATCACAAAATTTTGCTACAAGAATGTCTAGAGAAATCACAAACAGGAGAATAGGCCTCTTTACAGAGAAACCAAAATTGAAACAGGGCCCCTGCTAAACACTAGGAACACGATACACTTTAAAATAGCGTTAAACATTTAACTTTTTATAAATCTGGCGTCGTAAAATTTAGACAAGCGTAAAGTAACAAAATGTATATCTGTTAATGCAATCAAAACTTTCCCCGATTTCTTTTTATAATTAAATACAAACGTCCACGCGTAATTTTTAGTTGTCATATTCCTGGAAAAATTCGGGATTTGTAAATAAACGAAACTCGTGCCAGAGTAGGTGTCTCTATTAACAGAAATAAAACGTGGGTTATAGATTCATTTCACCCACGAGCAGAAATCCTGACACCAATGGTGACAAAGAGGAAAAACAAATGAGCGTGAACTTGGCGTACGTGACTGTCGTTACCGGTGTAATGGCTCGCGTGTGGTTTCAGCCAGTAGAGGTTTGAAATATGACACCGCTTAGTGTGGCAGTGTGCGACCTTGAGCGAACAGGTTAAACTGGTGGATATCTTGTTAAAAGTAACGTAATAGCCACAACATAACTCCATGCTTCCTTGATCATTACAAATATGTAAATAGATAGGAGTGTAAGACCACGAAACAATATCGTATACAGCGATAACCTAGTCGTACATCGCGTGTGATCGTTTGTGAAATTAACCATTTTAGTTGTCGAAAAAACGTGTAAGTGTTAAGGCTTGTGCCTGGATTATTAGTGTTTTACAGTTCATTTGGTTCAAAAATAGTGTTGTGTTTTAGTCTGTGTCTCAAAATGCCACTGACTGTGTCGAAATTAAAGAAGGAAAAATGTTCTTCACCTCAACGAGAATCGAATTCCAGCTGCTTGCAATGTATGCAAATATACTACCAACTTAACAATCGCTGATAATGTAAGTACGCATAATTTTATAACTAACAGTGAGGAAAGTGTAAAGTAAAAGTATGTTTTAAAAATAAACAGTGTAGTGTCGACACACAGTATTTTAGCCAGGAAGTGAGAGGAGAGTTCACTGCCAGAGCAGAATTTGAGGATTTCAATCCACCGAGTGCCTTGACAGTAATACTAGTCTAAAGACACACACTGGAAGTTCTGTTTTTTCATATCGCAGGCAATAAATATGTTAAAGCGGAATTTGTAATGGACAAAGTGAATCACAAAGGGTTTCTGTCCATACATAATCAGCCAGTGGCAGCGGCTGCCATAATGTCTTCAATAGAAACTTCCGCTTTTATTCAAAACATTAAAGATTAATTTGTGAAAAAAAAATATTTTGATACTTGTTCAGATATTTTGTGAAATGCCTTTAAATAAACCAACATTAAAGTTAAATTTAAGATCATTACAAGTTATACTGTATTTCGATTTGTCAACGTAAAAGACAGATGATGACGTCACTTCCTATATGTGATGTGAACGTTTCACAGTAATTGATGTAACCACGTATCTATTTTGTCAGAGAAGAAATAAATTTATACCACTGGGAATTGTGTGTCGAAACAACACTCTTTTAATGGGCTACCATAATTCACTTGGTCAATTAATCTACCATATTAAATTACTATTTGAAATTTAAATTATAATATAAACCAATTTAAATTGTAGGTTATGAAAATTCATTTTTTTTTTAAATTTTAAGAAGTATTTCAGTGAAATTGTTAAAGCTACTAACATTGTCATTAAATAAACTATAATAAACAAACAAAGAATTATTTATTGATTACCTATCAAGCTGAATGTACACCGATATTATCTGAATTAAATTCAAACGCGTAACTCCGTACATAAAAATTACCAGAACAGTAAAAAATAAGTTGTTTAAGAAACCATAATTCTTGAAAACGTTCATAAAATGTCAACCAAACTCAATTTATTTTATTTCATTTGTTATTTATTTAATGACATTGTCTATAGCTCAGACTATATAGTGTCAAAAGATATGACGATCAATGAGTAAGATCTGAGGAAAATCATGAAAAACGTAAGTCCAGATAGCTGGTTTCTGGGCTCAAATTTTGACCAGAGACCTCAAAAATTTTATCGACGAGTACTACGCGCTCAATTATGACGTCTAGTTCAAATTAATCTTATATATCCATATTAATAATATCATAAAATATATCGGAATGTAAAATGTACTCCATATACTGTAATTGTGTGTTAGCACTGGTAATTTTAAGACTGTTTCGTACAGAAGTGCCAATCAACATAATATAAAAACACCCATAACTCCAGAGGAAAAAAGTAGCAAAGTTATAAAGAAAAATGTACGAGGTGCGATCGGAAAGTTTCAAGACTGCGCCTATAAAAACCCGTACACTTATCTCAGGTATTAAATTCATCCATCACCCTCGAAGTAGTTCCCCTGGGAGTGAACACAACGATCCCAGCGCCGCTGCCAAGCCTGGAAGCATCCCTGGAAATCTTTCTTTGTCAGCCTGTCAAGCACCATCTGCGATTCTGCCTGAATCTCTTCTATCGTCTCAAATCTCCTTCCCTTTAGCTGAATTTTCATCTTTAAAGGAACCTTTAAATTTATTCATTTATCTTACAGAATTTCCAGGGATGCTTCCAGGCTTGGCAGCGGCGCTGGGATCGTTGTGTTCACTCCCAGGGGAACTACTTCGAGGGTGATGGATGAATTTAATACCTGAGATAAGTGTACGGGTTTTTATACGCGCAGTCTTTAAACTTTCCGATCGCACCTCGTACTCACAAAACAAGAGGTGACACAACACCATCACAGCACAATCTGAACACATTTTAACATAATTAAGCAGCAATGCGAAGAAATACGTACAGGCACTTGGTATAAAACACAGGACCTTTACTTGCATTTTCAAAATTCATTAAATATTAAAAAATTTCTTCTGTTACGATATAGGCTTCCAAATACAATTTTAATAATTCCGTCGCTGCGTTTTATACACTAGTAATAACATTGCCATCGTGAGAAATTTTAAAAATAAAGGAACCTTTGTTAAATGATCAAAAACATTATAATTTCAAATACATTACAACTGCATAATACTACAAAATGGTCTCAAATAATATATGAACAGAATATACAAATTATTTTACACAGAGAATTTTTTTTTAAACATGAACCCAATATTACGAATATTAATAATATATTATTATCACATTATTCATTGGGTTCTCATTTTAAAAATTTACCCTGTAGGATTTGAGATTTTCGTGGCAGTGAGTCTGAAGATAGCTGTCTTCTGGTTGTTGCACCGTGTAGTCGCCCTGATGAAGGAGGCAGCAAGGACCTCTGAAACGTCGGTAAAATTCTACCAGACGACACGGTGCAACAACCCAGAAGACAACCATCTTCAGACTCATCACCGTGAAGACTTCAAATCCTATATATTTATATCAGATCTAAAACTTCTTGACGATGGTGAAGAGTCAATTGAATAAAAATTTTCTTGGATATTATCCATCGTCTAGTAAATATAAAACGTAAAACGACGTTTCGGAGATGGGA
>NW_019060298.1:32905-80789 GCF_000696155.1 Zootermopsis nevadensis | reverse complement strand
AATTAAATTTGTTATTAAACTACGAATGCTTCATTAACTCTCTGAGAACATGAAAGTCTCTCGACTATTTCACAGCCTGGATGTTCATTGCCATGTTCACAAGAGACAATTCATAATCCATCTTAATCCACGTGAATCCATTAGTAGACCTAATTGCATGAGCAGATTATTAAAATGATATGAACCGGGATTGAAGGGCTTAGTAAACCACATGAAACACGTGGAGATTCGTGAGTGGAGTTGGTATTTACAGAATAAAACTCAGATGCGTAGTCACTGAGTTAACCTGCTCGGGGCCACAGACAGAGTTTGTGAAGTTAAATATTTAATCCTGTAATATATACACACTTCGGTAAGCCATATTTTTGCAAGATTACCCTTTTTATGTATTAACGCACTGGCCTGACGTTGTAAAAGCATACACTTTCAAATGACCTCATTGCTTTTCTGTCTTCTGGAATAAATCGAATGATTTGTTTAAAAGAGACTACAATTTTACTGCTGAAGAGTTGCCAACTTTATCGTATATTTCTCGTTGCGGGAAAACAAGTGACGATTATTATAGATGAACTTTCCCTATCAACAGTGTAGGGTTTATTATATAATAAACTTATTTTAAAGCAGAAATATATGCGGTTTAGCAGATCTTGAGACATAACACTTTGTAGCAAAGTTCTTGAATCTCTCTTAAATTTTAAAAAAAATTCCTAGCTTTTCGTGCAACACGGAGTTTCATTACCGTGTTCAAATTAATCTGTGCCAGATGAATCCATCGAAATCCCACATCGTATTTCATTTAGAAATATTTTAATATTATTCTCTATTCCAACTTTAGGTTTTCAATACGGTCTCTTCCCGTAAGGTTTCCGAACCAAAACCTTGCAAGCGTTTCTTAGTTCCTCATGCTTTGCTACATAACCCGCCCATCTCTTCATCTTAAATTTATTTTTCAATGTGAATATATGATACAAGCAGGCACATATTAGTAAATTCACATGCACAAATACACAGCTGTCCCTCCCAAAGGAAAGACATTATTTTAAATATAATTATACGCCACATGTTCATAAGAGCGTAGCTAAGCACATATCCACCTGCTAACAGACAAGCTTGTTTTGAATTACTAATTGGACAAACAGGAAAACCTAAAATAATTACCACAGAAATATAATATTTTCTGACGTAACAAAATCACTAAGGTCTGCTGGCTCCTGTAACTATTGACAAAACATTGTAAACGTCACACACTGTAAACAGTGACTATCGAATTTTCATTTACATAATAAAAATGACTTGTAAATCTATCTCTAGCAAATGTGAGAACATGAATACATTTTAATATTCCTAATATTTCGTTTCAATATAAAATACTATTATTAGAGAAATATAAAGGATTTAACACAAATCCGAGCACTTTTGAGGGTGACCTCAAAATTAAAATTACTTTTCAAACTCAAAATACAGTCTGATAATGTTTTTGGACAACATTTAAGGAAATACGAGGTGCGATCGGAGAGTTTCAAGACTGCGCCTATAAAAACCGGTACACTTATCTCAGGTATTAAATTCATCCATCACCCTCGAACTAGATCCCCTGGGAGTGAACACAACGATCCCAGCGCCGCTGCCAAGCCTGGAAGCATCCCTGGAAATCTTTCTTTGTCAGCCTGTCAAGCACCATCTGCGATTCTGCCTAAATCTCTTCTATTGTCTCAAATCTCCTTCCCTTTAGCTGAATTGTCATCTTTGGGAAGATGAAACCTTAGAAAGGAAGTTGGGGTCGGTTCTTGCAAGATCTTTAAACTCCTGACAAACGAGAAGTCGATTCTGCTTCTGGTCCTCAGACAGGATGCGTCGCATGTGGAGTTCATCCTTTAGAATCAGCTGACAGGTCCCATAGCCTATCCCAACAATGTCGCACAAGTCGTCGATGGTACGACGTCGATTTGGCAAAATTTGATTTGTTCATGAAAATCCGCCATTCCGAAATCGCAGGAGGGTCGGTGTAATGCACTACCAAAACGCCCGTAACTAAGAAACAAATGCTAATTCGATGATGCCGGCTGGCACACTGATTCACTATGAATGTAGGCCGCACCCCCTAGCGGCAGAAGCTCGTACTACATCCGGTTCGCCCTCTACTGACACAGTCTTTACACTTTCCGATCGCACCCGTACCTTAAGGAAGTGTTTGAATATCGGAGTTCTTACTGTGGTCTGTATTTGGTTTCAGCTTCTACTGTAGTAAACTACTTCGTACGTGACAAACCACCATTAATCTTGTTCTAGTATAGCCTATTTATAGCCTGGCACTCTGAAATATACCTTCTTCAGGTTTCCAGTTACAGGCGAAACCCAGACTTCGCATGGGAAACAGAAAATCAAAGAAAGTTATTAATTGCATCTTATCCGAGTATCTAAGTTACTGTCACCGGTTTAGAACATTGTTTTCTCAGTTCCCAAACAAAATACAAATCTTCGTGGCGTGTATGCTGTGTTACGTCTTGCATTAACAATAGTCTCCTAGTAGAGTTGAACCGGGGATAGTAATACATGACAAAACCTCTCAAACGTAATTCACATGAGCTGACTAAACTCCATGTATCAGAGTTATTTCCACAAGCTGACAGTTGCCCAGGTATAAAAAAAGATTTTTTTGTATTTTATGGAACCAGATGGTTAATTTCGTATTCATAAGTTTCCAATACTGATCTCTTTTTTTATTAGGACGCATCGACTCCATAAATTCACACCATATTTCTTTAATATCAGTTTTAGTATTATCCTAGGTATATAATACTGTCTCTTACACAACGGTTACCGGACTGCAGTTTGTATTTGACTCTACTGTGAGCCACCTGACGTCAATTTACTTAACCACAATTAATGTTTATTTAATTTTTCCTCTTTCTCGTTTCCTATTGGTTATCTGAATGGCCTGTCCCAGATTAATTGCCCATTTCATAACCATTTTAAATTTATAATTTATTTAAATGAGATCTCATTAATCAGAATACATGATTCAGAATCATAAGAAATCTTAAGTGATATATTCGCCTTCTTCAGTCATTTATCGTGGGTCCTTAAATTAATTATCTTTATTATATATTTTTTCTGAAATAATTTTCAATTTGTGTTTATCTGTTAATCAAATATCAAGCTAAAGCCATAATAAGCAAAAAGCGAACATTCAGCATCAGTAGTCAAACCCGGTCTATGTAGATGGATTTTTAAGGGTGGGAAGTAAAGACGGTGGTCCCATGACGTAGATTTACGAACATTATACGAAATGTTTCGTAAACAAAATTCAGCGGCTATTTCTAATTCATGTCTATCATGATTCTCTGCTAGATGTCTCTAGCAGACAAATCAGAATTTAGTAAAAAAACTGTGCAGAGGCAGTGGGCTTGTCTCTATTCACAGATGGGCACTTCAAAAACAAAGAAACCTCCCACATCGAAGGAAACCAAGGCCCGAACTTGGGCTATAGCGCCATTGGATGGATGTAACCAATCAATTACCAATTTAAAAACAGATTCCTGAATTAGAATTTTATTTTTTCACGACGGCTAATAAAAAGATGGCTTGTCTTCTGGGTCGTAACGTTTTGTAGTCTGGAAGACTTTTAGCGACGTTTCAGAGGTGTTCATTGCCTGATTACAGTATCCTAAATTTATTTTAAATTTCGTTAAAAATGATTATTCTTCGTGTTTCATAAAAGTTGAGAATTTCAAATGTTCAAGAAAGACTACGACATTGAAAGCGACAGAGAGAGAGAGAGGGGGGGTATTAAATGAGCTACTGAATGCTAGTGAACTTTATGGAAACAGTTGAAGTTAAACGTAACACGAAATAACACTACCGTTGTCAAGACAACTATTATCATTTGTAACTTTGGTAGCAAAACATGAGACAGTGTTAATACGCATTGCAAATAACTATTCATTCTGCTGTTATAATGTTGACATGAACGGAAAACAAGACAGGTATTCGATAAAAGAAAAATACTATATAACTTGTTACTGACAGGTGTTATCAACAAACGTACAATCATAATAGCAACACGTCATAATTTTTGCCTCGTGATCCATAAACGTAATCACAACTTACATATGATTGACACTGATATTGTTTTCATTGAAACTAATAATTTCCTTCAGCACGCAGACCAAAATAACACAAATGATGACAGCGAAACCGAATTCTGTACGTGTATCCTTTAATGTAAACGAAACGGGTGACAAGTAAATTAGTTATCAATTTTATCAACATTTAAAACTTGTGTACACTCTGATACAGGAAAGGAACACACAGTATTTTATCTGAATATAATAAATGTTTCCCTCTGTAACAAGCAACTCGACAAGATAATGAGTGGATCTCAAGGTGGGCTTCTGTGAACATTATAACGAACATTCGAGTTATGCAAATAAAAAGCAAAGAATTTTCTTGATTTGGGTGTCGGGCTGTAAGATTTTCTACAAAGTCCCTCCAATAGGAAGTATGTTAGTAATACAAAAACTAGTATATTGTATCAACATTTATTGTTGTGTTATATATCATTGATGCAATCGTATTGTCGGAGTGATGTTAATGCTGCGTATATTGGTCAGAGAAGTAATATCGAATTTGTAAGAGGAGAGATCAGAAGTACATCGTATCGGAGCGAGGTTGGTTATTGACTCTATGAAAGCCGAAACATGTCGAGAATGTTCCATATGTAAATCGAGTACTCGATACGGAACAAAGGATAATATTTTAACCATTTAATTATCTTATATTACTTTATTGTGATTGACGGATAATTTTAATATATTTTAATACTATTTTTAAATAAAATCACAATATGACGCACCTACAATATCTAATACAAAAACATTCTAAATAAGAAAAATTACGCCCACAAGGCGTTATAACTCAACAAATACCAACATCGACAAAACTGTTCTAAGATTAGAAGAAAATTATTGTAATTACATAACGATATATCACTCACCCATTATCAATGTCACAAGATGCGTCTGAGATCACATTTCCCGACTTGCACAAACACGGAAAAACGTTAATCCAGCTCAAATAAAATGACACACTTCGTTTTATCCTTCTTTTACTTTTAATCCCACCATCGACAGTCACTGAAATCTGTTTTCTGAGAGGCCTGTGAAGATCACGCCTAGGAAAATGTCCACATTCAAATCCTGGGCATCGGGAATTATAAACAGGCCCAGTCTGACTGGTTAACGTCGGAGGTTCGATCATGATACACGCACACACAAGACCACGTGCTGTATGACTCTGAGATCAACACACTCTGCCTAAACAGGATTCATTGACTTTAAACCGTCTGTAACGCACTGTCTTATTTCTGATCTATCTATAAGAACACCGTTTAAACATAATGCAACACTGTAATTTCGACTTTAGGATGTTCTAATTTATACTTTATTAAACACAGACTTAATCGTGTTTAATAAGCCCAACTCTTCAGACATTACAATTTGTCCTTTTCACATTGGCGTTAAATACCAATAAAAGTTCGATATAAAATTGTTCCCTTCTCTTTTAAATCTTCTAATCAAATCTCTGATTTTATTTACACAAACCTTAAAAAAAATATATAAATTTAAGAGACAATAATTAAATATCATTCATTCAAAAGTTTACATTATATTAATTGGTTTGAACAAATAACTTTTCTGTAATGCCCAGTGTGCAAATTGTGATAAATTCCTTAATAATTAAATGGTAACACCCATCAACTGATAACTATGTTATAATATTAAAAAAAATCACATTGGTATGGTTAATATAAACTGCAGTCATATTTTACATGTAAATTCTGATATCTTCGCAGAATTCACAATCTAATCAAAATTTCGTATTTTCCTTCCATCGAAACGAAATTCCCTTTAGTATATCTTATTCAGAATTACACTTAACAACACTTGGCTATCATTATAAAACCAAACTTTAATGTACATTGTGTTTAAAAACAATTAAAAAAAGTTTAAAATAACTTAAAATATATCTTGCAGAGATAATGAAATAGCCACAATGACACGACACATTTTTTATGAGACGAAAATAATAATCACACAGTACTAAGTTGTATTATAAAAAAGGAACTTATTTTTGAAATATTTCATAATATGTAGCAAAGAAAACAGCCGACTGACTCAAGGCGGATACAATTGTATTTCACTCTCCGTGAACTCTGACTAGTACGAATTTCTCTGCGTCAACGAGACAAACTGTTGGCGAATGAATACAAATATCCTGAATGATGAACTGTTCTGCCGTACTGGTGATCACGAAGAAAGGAAAAGTAGATCACACACGCCAAATATTTTCACTTTTTTGTACACAACTGAGTGAAAGAAATGTATTTACTCTGCCTTCTACGTGTATACATTCAAATATGCAAGACAGAACACGGACTATATAAACTTCATTCTCTGGGTTATTTAATAAAATCCCTAAGATGTTATTCAGTTTTTGAGACTCGAGAAATACGAGTCTATAATATGGAATATTGCAAAAACGAAATTAACCTTCGCCATATTTCGTACGATAAAATTCGTGTTCAATACCGTTATTATATTTCCATGCATTGACATCAAGATTCTAAATACATATATTTATTTTACAGTCTATACACAAACTTATTTAAAATAATGTTGTTAAAATATGTTATGTTATAACATAATATACTTTATACTGTAAATGTTATAATATTTTAACAACATTATTTTAAATAAGTTTGTGTATAGACTGTAAAATAAATATATGTATTTGATTTAACACAAACATGATTCACTTAAGATGCAAAAAGATTCTAAATATTAATTACAAATATAATACAGCGTCTTCATTATATTAAAAATAAGGATTTTCGTAATAAAACTATTAAAATCTTAAGAATAAAATGCAAATATTGTAATGAAATTTATAGCAATTTACAAAAAAAAATAAATTAAAATTAAATTATTTGGTTATTCCGTCAAATCACAATGTATTTAAAATAAGGTAATTAAAATAATTAAAATATCATTCTTTGTTCCATATCGAATAATCGAAGTAAATGATTCAAAGAAACATTATTGAATATGGATGAATATAGAAAACAATTAAATAAATAAATAATATTATAAGGAAAGTAAAATAAAACATACCAGAGATGAAATAGTAGACAACACAGTTGTGTCTGGAGGTGATTCAGAAGTATTACTGTATCCGATCAAGGTTTAAGACTGAATGCGGTTGCTAATTATTTTAATTATCTTATTTTAAATACATTGTGATTTAACGGAATAACCAAATAATTTAATTTTAATTTAATAAATCACAATATGACGCAACTACACTATTTAAAAAAATAATTAAAAAAATCGAATCTCTCCTAAGACAGAATTAGAGTAGAGAATGTAAAGTTTCTGAAATTTGTTCACATTTTGTAAGAGAACACACGATCTAGCTGCACTTCCTAGGTTTTAAACCAAATAGAACTTAAGAGAATAAAAAGACTTTTCCAACACTGACCTGTCATTCAGAGTGAACTAAAATACTTCCCGCTGACTGGTAAAAGACAGGTTTACGTTAGGACTTCCAAATACTACAATAAAATGGCACATTAACAAAATAAAAACAAATGTATCATTGTACCAGAATAGCAAATGTTTATCTAAACTGTTTTTAAGCTAAGTTACTGAGCTTTCCATCGAAAAGTATGTTTAGCTTTGAGGCTAACAGCAGAGGAGATTAATGTATACTACGAAAGAGAGTAATGACCCTTATTCAGGAAGAAACAGACACAGTTTAAATAATGTATTGGGGCAACGAACACTCCTACAAACGTCCCCCTCTCCCCCCCCAAAAAACTCCATTTGTTTCTATCCTGCAGCTAGGAGAATTGTTATATTTCTACACTGTACTTAATATTAAGTAGGACGACCACAAATTGCATTAAAACTTTTATATTACCCGTCAAAATTGACGGGAGAATGTAGAACAGTAAATATACATAGTAATAAATATTCCATAAAGTTCACATTCCACTAACAGCATCCTTTTTTTAATTAAATTCCAACATTGTGAAACTACTAAGAACAAAAATATAATCAACTGATTAACTTCTTACTTACATAAACAACGCTACATGCAGTCCCAGATGTAAGATTAATCATGAATGCTGAATTATGAGGCATTATGAAGTAAGAATCAGTGGCTTACATGAAAATAATTTTCCGTAAGTAGTATGGAGTAGCCGATGGAAAATAAGAAATATTTCAACGCGATGTTTCACGTTTTAGTTCGATAAACAATGATGCAATTAGAAAGTTTGTTTATCCAATTCTTTGGAAACTAACTCGTTAAGGGTCCATGTGTCTACAAAAGTTAGGTGACTATAAAACCAAACAATTACCACATCTTACATCAATGTAAACACATTCACTTCGTCTCGACCAACTTTTTGATTGACAATTGTTTATACTATGGGGACCACACGCCCAACAATTCAGAGCCCAACCTTGACTTACAATCGCCTCTCCCAATCCTACGTTTCGCCAAGAAATCGCATGCTTTTTTTGTTACCTTGAAATTAAAAATGCCTCTACTAGCCAGAGGACTGGCTTCACATTGATGTTATCTTGGTATGACCTTGACCTAAACATGGCCTAACATAATCCAACCTAATCTAACCCAACCTAACACAACCTAACTTACCTAATCTAACCCAACCTAACCTAACACAACATAACCTAACCTATCTTAATCTAATTCAACCTAACTTAACCTAAAATAACTCAACATAACATTACCTCTCGTAACCTAATGTACCTAACCTTACCTAACATAACCTAACCTAACCTAACCTAACCTTACCTAACATAACATAACCTAACCTAACATAACCTAACCTAACCAAGCCTAAGAAATCGCATGTTCTTTATTATGTCATTGAAATTTCAATTGTCTCTACTAGGTAGACGATTGGCCTGACACTGATGTGACCTTGGCATGACCTTGACCTGAAATTGACCTAACTTCGAAATGACAATCGCCTCTACGGTTCGGCAAGAAATCTCATGCAATTTTAATGACCTTTAAATGACCTTGAAGTTTCAAATGCCTCCACTAGGCAGAGGATTTGCCTGATATTGATATGACCTTGACCTAACCACCCCCTTGATTACATTAGAACAAACCCTGAAATTTCTCTTCTTTGAATTATTTCCCTCCAGAACACATTGTTATCAATAAAATCAACTTGTCTTCTAACCTCGTAGCGACAGACCCGATATATATAGCACATAATGTCAGTGATATTGATGGAACAAGCTTGTACAGTTGCCAAGGAGTTGTTGGGACACTAGGTATAGAGACGTCGTGTCTGTTCGGAAACCATGCTGATTTGGGTTTTCGTATACCGGAAACCAGCAGGTTCGCATAGAGGTTTATCCCGACTACTTCCGCTCGTGTTCCGTCATGTATGCATCCGTAAATGTGGACGGTTACATGACCCTCAGCCCAAGCAGTGCGAACAATCAGAGCCATTGTGTTCGAGGGATTTTCTAGTGTCGGTAGAGCAGCGAACAATCAGAGCCATTGTGTTCGAGGGGTTTTCTAGTGTCGGTACAGCAGATACCTGTATTCACCGGTAAGAATAACAGACCTCCTGGTTCCATAAAATAAAGGAAATTTCTTGATTAGCTTAGCAACTATTATCTACTCTATTCCTCGGAGTTAATTGGTAATCGATCCCGACCATAGTCACAGTTTCGTCGACAATAACCTAAGAGACAAATATTTTAATATTTTCCGTCAAATCACAATTTTAATAAGATAATAAAATATATAAAATATTTAAAATATCATTTCACGTTCCGTATCGAATGATCGATTTACAAATTAGAACGTTCCAATTTGTAAATTTTTAAACGTGAAATGATATTTTAAATATTTTATATATTTTATTATCTTATTAAAATTGTGATTTGACGGAAAATATTAAAATATTAACCTAATTCACAATATGACGCAAATATACTACCTAAGAGACAAAGAAACAGTTTCTGAACATAAACTACGAGATGAGAAATGTTATTCACTATATCTCAGCTGAATGTAACGTTTGATCTCAACTTACAAATTACTTTTCTCACATACACAGAAACTTTACCATCTAACATCGCTTTCTGGTCGAGTTTCAAAGGTAAACAAAAGTTTTCAAAAATCCAATCTCTCGACATTATCATTGTTTTTTTTTTTGTTTTTTCGTTGAAATATGAATTACAGAAGTCAAACGTTGATAAAACATCTCTCAATTCTGTCTTCTTGCGATAACATAGCAGGGATATTTGTTTTACGACCAACGATCATGGAATTCACGTTGTATGTCTCCGGCCATAACATCTGAAGAGTCTTAAAAGATTGACCCGAAAAAATAGATGATGTTTTCAATTTGTGATCGGACGCAATACATGAAAATTACAAACATCTACAACATCAAGAGGAAATATATGAAGTTATAGAAAATAATATTGAATACTTAAGAGAAAACCTACACGTTTTCTGTTATTCGTTAAACATACGAAGATGTCTGTCTTCTGGGTTGCTGCGTCGTTTAGTCTGATAGAGTTTCAGAGGTCCTTTTGCCTTGGTAAACTACTACCAGACTACACGGCGCTGTAACCCAGAAGACAACCATCTTCACTCACCGCCGTGAAAATCTCAAAACCTAATTCGTTATATGTGGCTGGATTCTTAACACTAAAAGTTAGTCCATCATAATTATAACAAATATTCATAAATATATTTATTTTGTACAGTCTATACACAAACGTTTGAAGTTTATTGGTGTTGTAAAAATTATATAATATTAAAACATTTTGTTGTGTAAAATATTATATTAGCGCTCTTAATCGTAAATACGATTTTACATTATATTTTTTAGCGTTTGTGTATAGACTGTACAAAATAAATATATTTAATCAAACACAAACATGACGCATATAAGATACAAATATTCATAAGTTGTAACTGTAACATAATTAAAAAGAATCTCGAATTCTTTTTACATATAGAAGTAACGTGCAGTATATTCTAATGTAGACTGCAAATAAACATAGAATAATCAGTATAATCATGTTTCTGTTAAATATTAAATCCAGGAATATTAATACAATAACATTTTATCTACTAATAAGCGGGATCTCGACATGAATTAAATTTCTGGTTCCATAAAATAAATGAAATTTTATTACCTGAGCGACTATTAATTTTTAAATAAGAGCTCTGTTCCAAGACGTAAATCAATTAGATGATCAGTAGCCATATTAATAATTTCTTTCAAATTTCAGATTTATTCAGTTACTTCTAAACCACTTAGATTTTAAAATACTACGAAAATTGTTGTCTTCTGGGATGCTGCACCGTGTAGCCTGGTAGAAATTGACCGTCGTTTCAGAGGATGCCCTGATGACGGAGACAGTAAGTACCTTCAGTATTTTTCATTATATTTTTATTATATGTTTTGTATCTTCTGACGCCAAGAAATTGAAGTGTTTCTGACGTCATAAACACGCCCAACTGGTTTGCTTATGAACGCTAAAAATCGAAAATATCGTAAAATTTCTAAGTACGCCTTAATGCTACGGTATGCAAAGAACATTAGCCCTGCAAGGTCGTTATCCTCATTTTTAGTTTACGTTTATTTATATTGTCTCACCACTTATTACAATAAACACGTCGCTGCATATAATTAAATCTTTGTCAAGGCTTGACATCTTTGTCAAAAAATTACAGTTTCAACAGAATAAATGTTTCTAAAAAGAATTTTTGGTCTGTATATCGAGTGTCTATCAACATTTTTCACAATAACCGTTCAGAAGTATCTTTCTCAAACAATTTTCAATCAATTTTGTTATTAAACATTGTTCGTTAACATACTTCGCCTTGGTGTTTATCCACCATTCAGTATGTCTGCTTTGTTCATCCTTGAATCAAAAAATATTTTAGAATTTTTCCTTTATTCCTTTTGTCTCTTATGATCACTCAATCTCAATAAACTTTGTTGTGTTCATTTACAAACATCGTGTCAGGTAGCAGAGTGATCAATCACAAACTAATCAATATTTATAAGTCTCTGTCAATATTCAATTCCTATGATTTTATCACGTCTTTGTGTACAATCCTTCTACGTTCAATGATTATCCACTACTGACGTGTAATACTTTTTCTGACACGTGGTAATATACACATTTGACTCAAGATATTCTTTCTCCCGTTGTAAAAATTTTATGATTAAGAACGCTCTCGCCTTAAGAGTAACATTACAGCCTTCTACTTAACGTATAAATGTAATTCACAACCATTCTAGAGGACTTCTGGCAAAATAAGCCTCGTGTAGCAAATTAGGAAGTTATTAAGTAGGATTTGAGGTCCTAACAGCGGTGAGTATGAAGATTTCCGTCTTCTGGGTTGTTGCGCCGCGTAGTCTGGTCGATGTTAGCCAACGTTTCAGAGGTCATACTGCCTCCGTCATCAGAGTATGAAGATTTCCGTCTTCTGGGTTGTTGCGCCGCGTAGTCTGGTCGATGTTAGCCAACGTTTCAGAGGTCATACTGCCTCCGTCATCAGAGTATGAAGATTTCCGTCTTCTGGGTTGTTGCGCCGCGTAGTCTGGTCGATGTTAGCCAACGTTTCAGAGGTCATACTGCCTCCGTCATCAGAGTATGAAGATTTCCGTCTTCTGGGTTGTTGCGCCGCGTAGTCTGGTCGATGTTAGCCAACGTTTCAGAGGTCATACTGCCTCCGTCATCAGAGTATGAAGATTTCCGTCTTCTGGGTTGTTGCGCCGCGTAGTCTGGTCGATGTTAGCCAACGTTTCAGAGGTCATACTGCCTCCGTCATCAGAGTATGAAGATTTCCGTCTTCTGGGTTGTTGCGCCGCGTAGTCTGGTCGATGTTAGCCAACGTTTCAGAGGTCATACTGCCTCCGTCATCAGAGTATGAAGATTTCCGTCTTCTGGGTTGTTGCGCCGCGTAGTCTGGTCGATGTTAGCCAACGTTTCAGAGGTCATACTGCCTCCGTCATCAGAGTATGAAGATTTCCGTCTTCTGGGTTGTTGCGCCGCGTAGTCTGGTCGATGTTAGCCAACGTTTCAGAGGTCATACTGCCTCCGTCATCAGAGTATGAAGATTTCCGTCTTCTGGGTTGTTGCGCCGCGTAGTCTGGTCGATGTTAGCCAACGTTTCAGAGGTCATACTGCCTCCGTCATCAGGGCGATGAGTATGAAGCTTTCTGTCTTCTGGGTTGTAGCGCCGTGTAGACTGGTAGATGTTTATCAACGTTTCATAAGTCGTTGCTGCCTTCATCGTCAGGGCGATGGACTCTTCAAAATTGTGTTCGGAAAGATTTTAAAAGCCGGTTAAATTCAGGGAGTGCTCGCTAATGTTAAGTCCAGAATCTCCAATATTACCGCCCCCTACCTAAATACGTAAAACTTAACTATAAGAATTATTTGATCTGGTTTTGTATGGGTGTAGAACTTGGTCTCCTTCGTTAAGGGAGTGAGAACAGGGTAATGACGAGAATATTTAGACTTGAAGATAAGATCGAAGATGTCGGGATAATATTAAAATAGCTCTTACATAAATATGATATGATGTGGTCTGGATATATTTGGCAGAGAATAGGAAATTTTTGCGGGCTTTGGTGAATATGGTAAAGGTATCTCAGATCTAAAAGTTCGTGACGATGGTGAGTTATTTAAATAAAATGTTTTTAGGCCCATTTTACCGTGGCCGTTAATTAATTTATCATAGCTCTCGAACATTTATCATTTAAAATTAAATTATTTGGTTATTCCGTCAAATCACAATGTATTTAAAATAAGATAATTAAAATAATTAAAATATCATTCTTTGTTCCATATCGAATAATCGATTTACAATTGGAACAGTTACAACATGTTTCGGTTTTATTAAACCATCATCAGGTGTAAAATTATATTAAATTTAAAACTCAATTACAATTTTTTACAATTCAGTAATAAACCTTGATCGGATACGGTAATACTTCTGGATCACCTCCAGACACAACTGTGTTGTCTACTATTTCATCTCTGACCGATGTAAACCTCAAAAGCATCACTTCAAAGAATAAAGTTGATCCATTATATGAAAATATCTGGACACGACCTCCAAAAAACTACACTACGAAAAATTGTGAATAATTGTAATTGAGTTTTAAATTTAATATAATTTTACACCTGATGATGGTTTAATAAAACCGAAACATGTTGTAACTGTTCCAATTGTAAATCGATTATTCGATATGGAACACAGAATGATATTTTAATTATTTTAATTATCTTATTTTAAATACATTGTGATTTGACGGAATAACCAAATAATTTAATTTTAATTTAATAAATCACAATATGACGCAACTACACTATCTTATTAAATTTTAATTGAACTTACCTTTGTGAACCTCTTGGATTGGGATTATTTGTACCATTTGGTGATAATGTAACACGAGAAAATAATTTCGCTAGAGAGTCAAGTCTGTTGGCAAGAAGAGGTGTTCTCTCTCCAGGTATGGAAACTATTCCAGTTTTTATAAAACTTGAACCTTCCTCATCATCCGTAGAAACGGAACGTTGTTTCCTGAGCCCCAACTTCGCACTAACAGGAACGCGAGTTTGAAGTTCTGAAACTGATTGGGCTCTTCTCGACATCGGACGTTTTCGACGTCGATAATAACTTCTGGGCTGATGATGGGTGCAAAATCGATCGTGACCCGTTGTCTGAAGTTCCTTATCTCCATCTTCCTTGCGTGATATACTTTGATATATATTAAACATGGCTGCTCCGTTACTTTAGCTGGCTGTAGATGGCTGTTAACTGACAAAGCTTTTCACGAAGAAGTCCAACCAATGTTCTTTCATCCTATTTGGCTGACATTTACAAGGCTTTGTTTCCTGTATCGCGTGTTACACCTTGTCACGTGTTTCTCTTCTAGAGCCACAAAAACTGTCTTGATACCAGAGAAATACATTTATCACGTTACGTGAAGTGTCAATTTCATAGGTTTCCGGTTTATTTAAAGATATCTATAACCTATTTTTATTCGTCAAGGAAAGGGTATAATTATATTATCACGTGTTATATGTGTGCGTCCCACTAATGACTATTAAACCGATTTATTTAATTACTTACTTAATGAAGCCTTATGAACTGCGTCGAGGTGATTGCAAAGGCGAACAGAGAAGGCGATACTGAGGAAAACCATTAACACCTCATAAAAGAGATTTAAGACTCTCACGAAGGTAAACTTATCCACAGGTGTGTACCAATTTTTATCTTCATGAACTCAGTACAGACAGACCTTGAGAAAATTAAAGACCCGTATCTGGGAAACTACTGGGCCGATTTTGTCGTGACTTCCATATGACCTTGATCTTTACGTGACCTCAATTTGACATGAGTATGGTCAACCAGGTATTTACGGTTTGGCAGAAATAATTCTAAATGAATTTAAAAATGATAGAGCAGATGGTACAGATGGTAGTCTTTTAAGGTTTGAGGAAGATTAAGAGGTATAATTCTATTTTTTAAACTTCTTGGAACAAAAGAATTTAACTTTACGTTCCATTATTACAAACAAGCAGCTTTATGAGTTAATCTGTAGATAAATAGATATACAATGCTCATTCACATGTCTTAAGAAATTTCTAACATTCCTAAGATATGAGACTTCTATAATATGTTAGAATATTTCTCTCTGACATCTAAGATTTTGTGTGATCTAAATATATGTGGACTGCAGAGTGGGTGGTAACTTTTTTTACAGTGGTGTGAATTAGCGTTCTCACAGTAGCATCGTTGCGGCTGTTGAAGATGGAGGTTCTTATTCCAGCTCCCGCCGCCTGTGAAGTGCGGTCAGTGATAACGCTAGGCCGCACACGGTTCGACGGACAGCAAGTCTCCTGCAGGAGTTCAGCTGGGAGGTGTTTAATCATTCACCCTACAGCCCGGATCTCGCTCCCAGTGATTTCCATCTTTTCCTACACCTCAAGAAATTCCTGTCCGGTCAGTGTCAGCGTTTTGAGAATGACAGAGAGGCGGAGATGGTTGTCACACAGTGGTTCCAATCCCAGGCGGGCGACTTCTACGACACAGGTATTCAAAAGTTGGTCCCACGGTATGACAAATGTCTCACTTCCGGTGGCGAATATGTTGAAAAATAGCTGGACACTTGCTGTATCTGTTGCAATAAATATTTCCATGAAATTGTGTTTTGTTTCTGTAAACGGCCCCAGGGAAACGTACTTTGTGGACGAGCCTCGTACGTTACCAAATCTCTCAAATAGTTACATCCTCCTTATCTTATAGACACTTAGAACTTTCGTAGAGCAATGTAAAATGAAACTAGATGATTCAGTCCAAAGTTAGTAGATCTGCATTAGTGCTCGTTGAATGTCTTTCTATCTCAAAATAATTGGTTGTTTTGCACTTTCTTGGTGCAAAACACAAGGAAATTAAAAACCGCAAACAGTCGTCGATTCAATCCTTTTCTAGGATTCATTTTGAAAAATCAAACTAATAAAATATCCCCTGAAATTATGTAAATAACATATTTTTAACATGTGTTCATATGTTCTGCTCTGTGTCGTTAATGATGTTCGGAGTTATGTTACGACGAGTCGCAAGGTCGATAGATCGACTTCGCATCTTGTTGGTTATACGATCATCCAACATGAATCTATTTTCTGTTTCAGAAGTTGTAAGGAGACCCTCGTGCGTGGAACTGAGGCTCTTACTCCTAAATGTTTTATCAATTCCTGAAAATTTTACTGCAAGAAAAGTTCGCTACAAGGAAACACATTTATAGATTGGGTTTACGAACAGCATTCATCCCGAGTTTGTATTAATGTCCCAAGGTATAAGAAAATTATGTGGCTGGTTAAAATAGGATTTGAAGACAGTCCTACCTACTCAGTTGTGGACAAAATCATGGCGCCAAGGCGCAGTGTCCGTACCTGCACCGACGCAGCCAATACGCCAACACTGCGAGGAGTCCGATTCCCGTGGACAGAAGCACGAGACCCACCTGAGAGAAACCGAGAAGCAAGTGGAAACAAGAGACGTTTACAAAATTTTAGTAGATAAACCTTAACTAAAAAAAAAATATTACTCGGAAATCGTCTGCCGATTCAGTATCATTCTTGTCCCATACAAATTTTTAGTAAAATTTAGTGAAATTTTTCAAAAAAAAAAATAATGTAAATGAATCTAAAGAGTACGTTACACACTTCGATGATTCAAGATTTAGACTAATATTTCCAGTTTGTGACTGGATGTATTGACAGTCATACACTTGACGTAGAACGTAGAATCGTAATTTATTCACTAATAAAACTAATTATTAGAACGATCAAATCAAGGAATATGAGATGGAAAGACCATGTAGAGCGCATTAGAGTTATGATAAATTTGTACACAATATTTTTTGGTAAGCCTGAACCTTGTGGTAGAACACAGTGGTTATTTAATAGTAAAAGGGAAATAAATGTACCTGCACCGCTAGGTATGACCCAATTAATTTTTAATCGAGGTTCTCTAAAGAATTTAGTCAATTTAGATGCTAAATTTTTTTTCGATCTCCATATGTTTGTTTCAAAGGGCTGTCTGGTCAGTGACCACGAATAGTACGTCATGAAAATCTCCACTAGTAGGATATTTTGTATTTCTATATTTTATTTTTACCCTTGTGTTGGGCAAGGCCGTGGTCTAGGCAACACTGAGTTTTCTCCGTGGCATCCCAACAATTACTTCATTCACACACAGAAGAAGGCAATGGCAAACACCTTCTGGATCATCTGCCAAGAACGTATATGAACAGGTCCCAGTCCGAGAAAAGGATGGAAGGATCCTGTTCATATGGACCTGTCGTCAGACAGAACACTAAATAAATAAAATAAGGCTGAAGGAAGGTGAAGTTTAGAAATACTTAGTCATGAGATATTATTAAAATGGATCTTAAAGAAATGTGATTGGAAGATGTTAATTTTATTCGTCTGGCACTAGACAGGGACCTGTAGTGGGCTTTTGCAAAACGGTAATGAACCTTTGGGTTCTATAAAAGTCGAGGGACACTTTTTTACCAGCGGAGAGTAGACAATGTGTTTCTCAAAAAGGGCTCTGTTCCAATGTAGTTAGTGTTTTGTCAATAAGCTACATCAGAATTATTATATTAGACCGGGAAGTGTCTACTTACCCAATAATACCGAGCGATAATCCCCGGGGTCTCCTTGTTCGCATGTCCAGCCTTCATCCCTGCAGAGAGCAGCTACTCGTGACATCACCTAGAAGAATACGCAGTGCATGCCCTTTCAATGTTTACAAATCTAACACAACAAACCAAATAAATATACTCACGTCGCGCGCTGTAATACGAGACACAGACAGAATATTTTTACAAATACGCTCCTTTTTAAAATTCGTTTCAATGAGAACAAAAGATTTTCTATTGTATACAAAATCTTGATCGCTGTTGCTTTACGACATTTCCACCAGGGGCAGTACATTATCTCAAAAGAGCTTTATTCTGAGACATCAAATATAATAATATTTTTATATAGTTTGGTAATTATACGCAGTTAAAACTAACGCTTATTTTTAGAAATAGTCTGTATAAAAGTACCACAAAATATAGATCGATAGTGTCAAATAAAGTGGGGTCTAACATGTAAAAATTATACCCTATGAAGTCTACTAAATGTTACGTAATCCTTAAAATAACATGACGTGGATCAGAAATAAATATAAAATAAAAGTGTCAGTCTCGGAATGGTTTTTAGGTTTATTTCTTGTTAAAGAATAAGAAATTTGTCGCCGAATATTATTGTGGTAATAATCGATTACCAGAAACCTGTAAGATACGAGGTGCGATCGGAAAGTTTCAAGACTGTGTCAATAGAGGGTGAACCGGATGTAGTACGAGCTTCTGCCTCTAGGGGGTGCGGCCTACATTCATAGTGAATCAGTGTGCCAGCCGGAATCATCGAATTAGCATTTGTTTCTTAGTTACGGGCGTTTTGGTAGTGCATTACACCGACCCTCCTGCGATTTCGGAATGGCGTGTGCATCAAATTTTGCCAAAAACTCGCCAAAACGGCTACGGAAACCTATGAAATGCTAAAGCAAGCATTTGGGGAGTCCGCAATGGGTCGTGCACAAACTTTTGTGTGGCATTCACGTTTTAAAAATGGCCGAACCTCTGTCGATGATGACGAGCGTTCTGGACGACCATCTTCGAGCACAACGACCGAAAATGTTACGAAGATTCGTATGTTACTTAAAGTTAGAAAATAATGTAATTAACCTTCCTACACCTTCACAGTTAAGAATTCTTGGGTAAAATGGTATAGACAGAAAACAACCCAGAAGATCACCAACTATGTTCGTATCGCTATAAAAACAATTCAAATCCGGTTTCCGAGTTCTCCGACTTAAGACCAGAGCACGATTCTAGTGTACATGCATTTCAACTATCGACATACATCCCAAATACTACACAGCGCAACACCTCAGACGAACATCGTATTGATCAGAGGTTCTCAAACAGCGGACCGCAGATATATTTTATGATTCCCACGTATTTATATCCGTATCGTCCCGTATGATAAAATTTTAAACATGTTTGGTGCTTCCATTATCAAACCCTGATGATGGAGGCAGTAAGTACCTCTGACAACAACCCAGAAGACCATCTACATATTCACCGCCATGAGGATCTGAAATCTCAAATAGTAACAGAGTTTGTTAAAAAATTATTTAGTATTATGTAAAACTGCTTGCAATGGTGGACCTAACTTAGTAGCATTTAAATGAACATAAGAGTTTAAATGAACTGTTATAATTTATAATTTTACGGTCCGCGATCTGATAAGAATGGGAAAATATTTCCTAAGGTCTGACAAAGTTTGAGAATCCCTGGTGTATTGATTAACTGTTTTCCCGAATGATAATAATAACTCTTCGATCGTCCTGTTGTAAGACAACTATATTTAAGTCTGAACTGCAAACTTATACGTCTTCGATCTAATGGGGCTCGCTGAATCAAACATTTTATCGGTTGCATTACTACGACGAAAAATCTTTTTAAAGATGATTTGAATTCACCAAAAAGTACTGACAAAAAGTGTTAATATTACTATGAGAAGAGTACAGACATCTGCTTCAACACTTAGTGTCTGAACGTGTATTCCTAAAAACAAAATGTACATAAGTTAATTATTTATGAAGGCAATAACAATCCTATTCTATTAGTTTATCACGTCCGTCTATCTGACTCTCTCTCCGTTTGTAACATGACACACTACACTACACTACACTACACTACACTA
Organism: Zootermopsis nevadensis; assembly: GCF_000696155.1. Next base: position 60,372 of record NW_019060298.1, on the reverse strand, counting down.
CACTTTGTCCGGTAATTTTGACAACTTATTTTGGATTAAGAAAGCCATTTTATAAATACATATATGAATATTTACACATATCTTAAGTTTTTTATGCATTTTATAATAGATTTCTAAACGTCTAAAACTACACTTTGTTTTACAAAAATGCATTTTAATTTACTTTAAGGATGATATTATGTAAGGTATTCATTAAAAGTTTAATGTTATATTTTTTAAATTTTTTTAATCTTGAATCAGCTGGTAGCTATTTATAAAATGGAGTACATGCACACGACATTTGTGACACTCATAAGGTATACGAGTATATGTTACTTTTTACAAGGTATTTCATAAAATATAAACACGTTCGAGAAATTCGCTGTCTGTACATATAATTAAAAAGTGTTGGTTGATGATTAACTTTTATAAATCCCTATTTGCGTATGTGTATTTTGTTAAACAGTTGTCATGGTAACACTTTTATGGGATTTTTGACCTTATGATATAGTATTTATGACTTCCTGTTTTTATTCCTTTACATTTTCGAGTCATTCTTAACGAATAATTTTATAGCTGAATAATAGTAAGTTATTACTGTGTCACATGTCCGTATATATATATATATATATATATATATGCCTTGTGGCATAGTGACTGAACAAAAAACACTTATTAATTCTGGTAAACAGTTCTGCTATAATAAGATTCGCCTACAACTTCTTAGTATTTGCGAAGATATAATATTTACGTTGTTCCTAGTATGTCAATGTTATTGTGGCCGTCAACTTTAATATTTGTTTACAGAATTTAAATATTAGGTTTGGCACTTTTACAAATGCCGACTCAGTAATATTCAATTTTTATCAAAGATAGTAGAGGTTTTATGAAACGTATAAAATGGTGTTTTATGACAGTTATTTCGACCTGAATTATTAATTAGCATAAACAATTATTAAAATTTTATGAACAGGATAATAGGAGATGATAATGTTGCGTCATATTGTGATGATTATAATTGTTTAATTTTAACCGTCTAATCACAATAAAATATTTTATTAAATATTAAAATATTATTATTACAATCAACATTTAATATTTAAAATATTTAAAATATATTAAAATATATTAAAATGAGGCTCTTTCTATCGAAATGTTCGATTTACAATTAGAGCATCATCTTTTTCACGACATGTTTCGGTTTTCAATGAACCATCTTCAGGTGCATAATCAATATAAATTTAAATGTAATATTCTAAATGCAATCCTTCGTCAGATATCCATTAAATATCTAATTGTAAATCGAACATTTCGATAGAAAGAGCCTCATTTTAATATATTTTAATATATTTTAAATATTTTAAATATTAAATGTTAATTGTAATAATAATATTTTAATATTTAATAAAATATTTTATTGTGATTAGACGGTTAAAATTAAACTAGGATAATAGGAATTGTTGCGCCATAACAACTGACGAAGATATTTGTGTTATACGTCTATTTTGTTGTGTTAAGGAGGCTCTGTAAGGAACAATTCAAAGTTGTAAATGACTTTATAAGTGAACGCTGGCTACATTTACAAATAGACAACGTTAGCATAAACCTGGGTATGATCTTGTATATAAATATTTTGTATGATTTGCTAATGATGTATAGAACTACATTGTGAACGATATATTATTTATTCTGTCTCACTCCTGAATTATTATTTTAAGAAACACATATCTGTATCTCTGGAAATATTAAAGCAGGCGATAAAATTTCGTTTCAGATCCCATCTGATACTGGATGATTTTGTTGGTGTTATTGATCACTGTCGGCATGTCCTATATTACCATCCATTGCATTATTCGAGTCTAGAGATTTTATTGTAATTTGTCAGGGAATTATGTATAACCCGCTCTCCAATGGCGAGATATTTATAACAAGTTTCATGGAATTGGGCAGTGATTCAAAAATTATTACGGGACGGACCATAATACTTTACGTACAAGCCTATTGCTACTCAGAAGTCAAGAAAAAAGTAGGTTAAAACACAACAACTAGGTCACGTAAAGGAAAGAACGTATCATACGACATATGCAAATGTTTATTATGAACTGGTAGTACGAATATCAGGCGCGTGGCGTCTCTGCTGCAACATCTTCACGTCGCGTACAAAAACAGAATTTCGACGACAGAGCCACAGTTGAAAAGACCGAATTCAGTATGGATCTTTTTTTGTTTTGATTTGATTCCCTTGTGTGTTAAAAGTTCAGACGAGTCAACATTCGCCCCGCCAAGCAAACACTGCACTTATTTGAATATATTTACATGGCGAACTGATTATGATGCCCGCTCCTGTCTGTTCAAAACGACACCAATCCCATGGAAAGTTTTTCCCAGATTAACAAAGAAACATGCCCACTCTCTCTAGTGGTAGAACCCGCAGGTTCGATAGTGCTACAGTAGCCGTCAACTAATTGCAAGTTTCAAGGTCATATCAAAATCTTACAACGTTGCCACGCGAACAGCGGAGCCCACAAGAGTGAAGACAGCTTAGATCTAGCAGCCCAGCGCAGCGTAGCTATCAACATTGAACGGATAACTTAGAACCACGATAAAGTCCTTCCGTGACCTTGAAGAACGCAATTTAGCAACGACTACTAAAAACTATCACTGGGCACGATCTGGAGCCAGTTCAAACTAAATTCACACGTATAAAAAATATTCTCCAAGTCAAATTTAAAATTTATTTTTCGATAGCTTTCCCGGTAATCAAAATATCGTTCTTTCAAAAATTCTCCCCTTACATATTCCGCAAACCAATATTTTAGACTCGTCATTAAACGTAATATTCTTACATACTCCAACGCCAGTTTATACAGGAGCTATATAACATTTATACATTGCTGTATTCCACATTAAAGTATATACCATGAAGCCATGTGCAGTTGACAACATAAACAGACGCCCTAAAACCAGCGACATTTATATTCTACTAGACAGTCAAGCTACCAGCGAAGCACATTAACTCCAAGTCTGTCTGGGTTCCTGATGCAAATGACTAAACACAACAGGGTTCAACTAAAACGGGTGTAGAGATACAGATCAGCTGGCAAATAAGGATCTCAGCATCCAAAACGTATCTGATAATCTCGGTAGGAGTGACCAAGTGAGTCATCAGGGACTGTACAAACAGAATACATTAGGAATTCTGGATATCCACACATTGAAAAGAATATGCCGAGGATTTTCTTACAAGAAAATACTGCCAAAAGAATCAAATTAATGTTAAAATTAGGCAGGAAACAGCCGAGACAAGCAGCAGAATTACTGAGAGGACAATGTCGTTTTCGGGGCATTATTCACAGACTCGCGAACGTTCCAATTTACGACACATGACACAACACAGAAGAGACAGCCTCACGCGTTCTACACGACAGCGATGTCTTCGCTGAATTAAGATTTCGCCTCTTGGGATCGCATTTAATGCAACCAAATGACTACCAGAACCACGCCACTCGAGTTGCAAAAGGCTAACACAGAAGCCGGCGATGTACTGCAGATCGCAGACGGTAACAGAGTCGTTCATCGCCCAAATTTGCCCTAGATATTCTCATGAAGATTTTCCTGAGACGAAACTCGTCAAATTTCACGGCAGAGCCAACCAGACAGATAACTGCTAATAATACAGCTACAGTAAGCGCGCGTGAAGTTCCCTACCGAGTAATTTCCTCAGTTTCTTGAAGATGATTTCATCGCGTTCGCCTGACAGCGATGCAACCAAGCAGATCACAGAACCACCACCGCGAGGCGCTGGGATGGAACAGACCGTGTCCATGGGAATGTAGGCTTATCTTCACACGAAAGCACTACATGAGCATCACAACGTGGGAAATCAGTTCATGCAAAACAGAAGTCAGTTAGCTGTTTGTTGGTTCGTCACTTAAGTAGCATCAGCTTACCTAACTGGTAGACAGGTATCTATTATTTATTTATTTAGTGTTGTGTGTGACGACAGGTCAGGTCCATATGAACAGGATCCTTCTTCCATCCTTTTCTCGGACTGGGATCTGTTCATATACGTTCTTGGCAGATGATCCCGAAGTGGTTTGCCATTGCCTTCTTCTGTGTGTGAATGGAGTAATTGTTGGGATGCCACGGAGGAAAACTCCGTGTTGCCTAGACCACGGCCTTGCCCAACACAAGTTATAAATTCGGGCCGTGATGACGGAAGCTGCAAGCAACTTTGAAACGTCCATAAACTTCTATTATATACGCGGAGCAATGATTAATGGTCGAAATAAAAAATGCATAAAAGATATTTGGGAGGATGATATGAAAGGAAATATTTAAGATTATTGTTTATGAACATGTGGAATGTATTAGTCTGGGTCTTGTGACCCACGGCAATGTGTATTTGTTTTTATTAAGAATTCTTTAACGTATTAACGTTTGGACTCGTAAAGAGATTACACCAAGGACTTAGTTTTTAAACGCAAAATCACGAGAGTAAGAATAATTTGAGTTTATGTTTGCAGACTTGATAATGCGAGTAAGAGTTACGCTTGCAGAAATATTAAGACAGTAGGTACGAATTCTACCCAAATGTGCCATAATTTTAAGATTGAATCTGGCAGATTAAAAAATTAATATTCTTGTATAATTTACACGTACGTTTATATTATAATTATGTTTTATTTTCGGAGTTGCGCAAACAACTATTAATTTCATTTATTTTATGTAGACTTGGCCTTGACAAATTATTCTGGAGCTGAAATTATATTTGTCATCAGTTCGTTACCTTCCTACTCATCCAACATAAGAACAATTTTTATTTTCTTGATAATATCTTATGTTACCAAACAGCCTGCAATATTTATTGAAATATTTCATAGAGTACACTCTTGTTAGTTAACCAAAAGTTTCAGGGAAGACAGATTAAGATATGGATGTGACAAAACCTTAAACAGCAAAGTATTCGGTTGGAAAAGCTGAGTACAGTCTTGTCTAGATTTCTGGGTACTGGACTGACCCTCGAGACAAACCACAAACGTCTCCTCCCAAATATTTACCCAGTATAAATCGACATCATAAAACTCCTTCAGTTGGAGGTTCAGTTTACTATTTATTGATTCTGCAATTATTTAAAAGCAACCGCGAACCCCTTTGCAGCACATATTAGGATACCAGAAAGTGTGAAAAGCATGCTTTATATTAACAGTGAGGTAACCCACATATAATCAGTTAAGAAATAAATTATAATTATTTCCTGTTATTACAGTTCTCTAGTTTAACACGATTTTATCATTACATACTGTAAAAAAAATAATTTAATATTAACGTACAAGTATGACTACGTTTTATCTTAAAGCGTAAATCAGTCAATAAAGCAATATTTATATCCCATAAACTATTATGTTTTGGCCCTTCAAGCTATCTTATCCTTGTTTTAAAATATACACAGAACATCAAAATATAGTAATCTAAACTTATTTTATAAACATATGCATGAATATTTGTAATAATTTACATTTACTTAAATAATAAACATTATATTACTGATTTTATATTGTACATTAAAAACCTCTGGAACGTATGTTTTCTACTAGTCAAAATGGCGGTAAAACCCTTCGTAAATAATTTAATATATATTTTAACTACATTACTCCATCCTTTATCTCATTAAATTATCCACATTCTTGAGATAGATTTTCACAGCTGGGTCTAGACTTTGTATGTGCTAACGTAAGTAAGAAAAATCATGAAACATCTCTGTCAAAATAGACGAAAACACAACCGATAATCGAACCAGGGACATTCAGATACAAGCGTGCAAACTACTCGACAATCACAGTGGTATAGAGCAATTAAATGTATTAAAAATTAACGATACTATGTTAAACTAATAAATAAATCGAATTACACAAGATTCCTGTTCATTTTACATTTACATTTGACATATAAAAATAATTAATGTTGCTGCACGCAGTATGTAAGGATTATATAATTCTGTAAGCTGTTGTTATGTAATCGGTAGTACATAAATCGAAATGTATTTTATATACAATTTCTCATGACTCACAAAAATACACATATTAACTATGTGTACTTTTAAATTATAGATAATAAACATAAATTTTATATTTTAATTAACTATATTTAAAAGTATTAAGTATTAAATTAATTATTCGGTTTTTGTCCGTCTAATCACAATTATATTTAAAATTTACAAATAAGATAATTAAAATATAATTTTATGTTCCACATCGAATAATCGATTATTCGATGTGGAACATAAAATTATATTTTAATTATCTTATTTGTAAATTTTAAATATAATTGTGATTAGACGGACAAAACCGAATAATTAATTTAATATTTAATTCACAATATGACGCAATTATACTATCTTAAGTATTAAGTATTTTAATACTCCTCTGAAAAGTACCCCGTATTTGGTATATATCATTTATTTCAATATATATTTATTTTGTGGTTAATTTTATGACGCAGTAATTCTGACTATATAGCGTCTAATGATAGAATGGTTTATTGAATGACGTATTGGAAAATACATATAAGGAAGTAATTACCTAATTTAAGGTACTATCCTGGTATTTTGACGAAAAATCTGAGGAAAACCTCGCACCCCTCAATATCCGGACCGAGGTTTGAACCCAGGAATTCTTAAATACAAATCATAAGTTTTAAGCACGCGGCCTTGGCTTTAGTATTGCTCAACACCTGAAGAGTTCTCTGTATGTTTGTCTTCCATTTACAAATGTCCTATAACTGAACGTAAATATGGTAATTACTATTTGAAATACACAAAGTCATGCAATGAACAAGGAATAATTTGATGTTTCGTTATATCTCACCTGTTCTGACTAGAGTCGTGCTGTTCCAGTGTCCCGTAAATTCCATAGTCCTTATACGAATGTCAATTTGAGGCACGGAAGATGTCAGTAATCAATTGTGTGTGTGTAATTGTAACAATCGTTCAAGCAAGCACAGGTCTCCAGGAGACCGTGAATTCTGTATGTGCCTGTGCGGGAGCAGGAGAAAACCGACGCCATGCAGACTGCTGCGAACACAGACGAAAAGAATCGAGCGTCATTTCCGAACATACCCGAACGAAACCTTCTGAACTATATCATACGGATGGCGCAACGAATTCGATAACTGTAAACGAAAATTAAATTAACAGCATTCAGAGGTCTTTTTGTTATCTAACATGCAACTGATGGATTTAATGGATAATAAGTTTCAGTTAATCGTCTTTTTCTTCACATTTTAATTTATTTCCTATACTTAACCACGACAGCCACGGTGGTCTAGCGGTTAGAACGCTGGCCTTGTAATCCTGGGGTTTCGGGTTCGATTCCCGGCGGTGCCCGAATTTATAACTTGTGTTGGGCAAGGCCGTGGTCTAGGCAACACGCAGTTTTCCTCCGTGGCATCCCAACAATTACTCCATTCACACACAGAAGAAGGCAATGGCAAACCACTTCTGGATCATCTGCCAAGAACGTATATGAACAGGTCCCAGTCCGAGAAAAGGATGGAAGGATCCTGTTCATATGGACCTGTCGTCAGACAGAACACTAATAATAATAAACTTAACCACATGTTTACTCCACAGAAAACCACATTATACGTCACCCTTTCCAAACTGATAAGCCGTGACAATCTGGTTATTCAGAGCAAATTAAAATGCTGTTATAAGTTCTGATATATATGTCATCAGCGTTACTTTGTTTCTAAGACTTCATATAAAAAATATAAGTTTTAATGTAGACTACAAGGCTTCAAACGCACTAACGGTCCATACCATGTGGTTACAGTTCAGTGTGCAGAAATTTCCCGTATCGAGCGACTCTGCAGTCCGACATTTACCACAAAGCAGTAGAGAGCGCAATACTGCATTTTAGAAAAACAAATGCATAGTCAAAAGCGTTTACAACTGACTACTAACCTCACGTTCATAAAAGAGAGTACTTATGTAAGAATTCGGGCATACACGTAACAGAATACATGACGCCTGGAAGTCTGAAATAAGTGTAGCAATAGTTCGAAGAGATTTTCTAGTAATTCTAGCCAACAAATAAGATTACAAAGAGCCAAGAAGGAATGAATAATGGCAGACAGTTTAACATGAGCTTAGCTTAAATGTTCTCTCGACAACTAATTCACAACTGCCATAAACAGATGAATGTTACAGATTCAGCCAATTAAATGCGACTATTACGCCATCTGTCGCTAATTTTATTTCAGTGTAAATAATACTAACGAAGGTCTATAAATGTCATAGTTATGTTAAAATTTCGGTTTATAAGTAATGTCTCATTGGATTCCAAAATTTCCTCCAAAATATAATATTGAAACACTGGCATTTGAGTGTACAGACATCAAGATACAGAGTAAAAACATGTAATTTTCTGATATAATATTATTTAATTACAATATTATCCAGTTTCATTTCATGATACTTCTAAAAGAATACTGCCTAGTTATTGTTGTTAGTCATAATAGGATAAAACTATATGAGAATTCTTTCATCTGTGAGTTAATAATTGAACAGATCACATCGGGATCAGATGCTACTGAAAAAGTCTTCCTTTTATTAGAAACATAAATTTATTTAAAAAATATTTATAAAATAGTATTACAGTATCTGTTTTTAGGCCAATATATATGTTTTGTCGTGTTTCTTGTTAACGATGCAAGCGTATTATCAGAGTGTGGAATCAGCTGGCTTAACGTAAATTACATCCACAGGATCGATTATCAAGCAGTCTCGTGTGATTATCGATCACGCAACTTTCTACTTGCAAGTGTTGAAAATACAGCGCGCTGTACAGCCGACTCTCAAGTTGGAAACAAAGAACGGTATTTTGTTTAAAGTTCTAAGCAGACGTTCTCAGTTAACAGGATATGTTTTATAATAAAACTCCTTGCTATTTTCTATAATAGTAATATTGGTTATGTATGTTTATCGATTAATTCCTTTCCATCGTATTTAAAAATTAAACGAACTATCAGATTCCAAACAAATATCGTATTACAAATTATTCGATAAATCGAAATGAGTTCTGTTAACGTAAAAATAAAACCTAGATCCTCGTACATCTGTGTGGGATCTATAAACATTATAACATTTAAATTTCTTTGAACCAGCTAAGGAGAATCATGGCCGCAGCGTTCAAATGTTCTTGGTGCCCTAGAAATGTCTTATCCAATTTTCTTCGAAGGTTAAGGTAACCAACGCGTGGAATTCACCACGCACATCCACTAAATTCCGAAGTTACAAATGCGTGAAATTTAGCCTACGCCTGGTCTCATACGAAGCCAAAATACAGCGCAATTAATTCTTAAAGCTGATGATACTAAATTGTAGTTACAGCTTTTAAAGGGTGAACACGTGTCAATAAAACTGGATGTTAAAGTAAAACTCTCCCGCTATACGCCATGTAGGCGCTTGAGGGGAGAGAACGTATAGCTCTTACTCAGCATCACGCTCCGGCCGTGTTTTACCCCAGGTAAAGGATCCCGGTACCAATTGGACAGGAGGCTGGGTGGGCCCTAGGGCCGATCTATTCGCAGAGACTGGAGGAAAAATCCTCTGTCCTTGTTGAGGATCGAACCCTGGTCGTCAATATACTGACTGAGCCATCCTGGATCCGTCTTAGACACATAAAATTTTCGGGTTATTCTCATGGGTGATTTTAACACCCCTCGTTTTCACTGGAAACGCGGTCTCCCTCTGGTTAACTGACATTATTATTCGAAACTCAAGGGAGATGCCATCTACAACTCCACGTGTCTTCTCGACCTCAGAGAATGCATGGAAACTGTTGGCAGCACTGGTCTCCTTGACCTAGTATTTACGAAATTCAGTGAGTTGGGTATTAACTTTATTGATACTGGTATTTTAAAGCCTGATGTTTGTTATTAATGTCCCATTGTCCCTGGAAACAGGTAAAAGCAATTCTGAAATTTTCTACCGTAAATTTTCATCTGGAGATTACACCTTGTTGTATAACATTCTCTCGAGTTATGACTGGTCCTGCATGTACAGTATCACCGCTGTCGCTAGCCTAAACTCGGTTGTCTTAAATACTATAGATAAGGCTGTTCCCCGTGGGTTTATCAGAAATTCAAAATTCCCTCAATGATTTCGAGTGCCTTACGACACTACATCTGGAAGAAAGATTTCTTTTACAGACGTTTTAAAAAGAACAACTCTGATTATTTTTATAGTAAATTTTCCTTCTATCGCAAGCTAGTGAAAGCTACAATCACGTCTGACAGACATATTTGGTTGAAGTCGATTGACGACAATTTAAAGTCGCAGCCCTAGCAATTTTGGAAATATGTGACGTCTCGTAGAAAAAGAAATTCCACTTGTATTCAGCTTGAGGTTAACGGTACTCATTTGGCTGGACCCCGTTCTGTTGCCGATGCATTTCCTAAGCATTTTCAGTCGGTCTACAGCAGTGATATTCAACCTGGGGTAAGCGTACCCCCGGGGGTACGCGAAGACATCTTAGGGGGTACTTGAAATTTAAAAAAATACATATATTATTTTATGATAAACACTGAATAATCAGTAATGTAATTTATTTAAGATGTAGATTATATACTATGTATAACTTGAATTATACACCAACAACTTTGGGGGTACAAAGTTGAAGAGAAATTATATCTGGGGGTACGCGAACAAAAATAGTTGAATACCACTGGTCTACAGTACTTTTTTGTTTAGGCATACCCCCTTCCCCTGTGGAGTCCTCTGACTTCTTGTCTTTAGCCCCTATCTCCGAATTGGACATTTGTAAAGCAATTCGTCGTCTGAGACCTTCCAAATCTGTCGGACTTGATGACATTCCTAGCTTTGTTATAAAGGGTTGTTCGGAGATCTTTGTTCCTGTTCTCAAACACATCTTCAATCTAAGTTTAACGCAGAATTATTTCCCTATTTTATGGAAACAGGCAGCAATAGTTCCTGTTCTTAAAAAAGGCAACTATGCCACTGTTAGTAACTACCGTCCCATTTCTATACTTAATACTTTTTCAAAATTATTTGAACTTGTTATTTATGATCATTACGTAAATTCTAAATTAAGTCCTTGTTAGCATGGTTTTACTAAATCTAAATCTACAGTAACTAATCTCTTAACCTATCCAGATTTTATTATTCGAATAGTTGGCTCCCAGGGTCAAGCTGATGCTGTTTATTTTGATCTTAGCAGTGCATTTGATCTTGTCCCTCACAATCTATTACTCAACAAGCTCAGTGCTTTTGGACTCTCTGATGGTTATGTACACTGGTTTCGTAGTTACTTAACCAACAGACAATCCCAAATTCGCGTTTCTGGAACTCTTTCGTCTCCTTTTGTGGTCCTCTCTGGAGTTCCACAGGGATCTGTTTTGGGTCCTCTACTTTTCAACTTGTTTATTGATGATATATGCCAAGTAATTAATTATTCTGAATGCCTTCTTTTCGCTGATGATATCAAAATCTCCCAACGACTGCAATCAACTTCAAACTGACATTGTCTCTGTAAAAGGTTGGTGCATTGCTAACTTCATGAAACTCAATACGCCTCGGTCGCTTGGAATTCTATCACGACTACTGATGGCAACAAACTGGAACGTGTCCAGCAGACGTTTGCAGCCCTCTGCTAATATCGTCTCCTCCCCAAGTGCATTATAGGTACGCTGATGCTTTAGAGTTTTTAAAACTCCAGACCCTGCGTAAGAGAAGGCACTGATCCTTGCAAATGCACTATTCCTTATACTAGTTTACAGCGGTTTTAAATACTGCCGTATAATTCCTGCTCGGAATCTGAGAGATTTTTCTGTGTTCAGTTTTAGCCCTTCGATCAAAAACAGTCCTTCTGTTAGACGTGCATCAGCTGCTAATGTCGTCTGCGTCAATTTTCGGGATGTGAAGATGTATGGACTGAAGGACGCGTCGGCAGAAAAAGTAGAGTGAGTTTTTATTCATCACCCGCGATTCTTACGCAAGTAAAGTGGGTTGGGATAGGCGTAGGAGTAACAATTTTATATTTATAAATTGCCAATTGTTCCTGTAGCATTTATTGGACAAAGCCACACTAGTTCACATTATCCTTAAAATGTTGGACGAATCGTAACAAACTATGATCTCTAGCTGTCTAGATTTTGAACAGCCTTCGACTCTGAAGCGAAACCCAAATCTCTGCAAAATATGAGAGACATCGCAAATTATTTAGGTGATTTTCTTCATCGAAACTTCCGTTCCGTTCCAGATACGACTTCGACCAGAAACATGTCTTATACGGCATCAGGGTGCCCGCTCTCACCATCCTAGGAAAGTACGAAATATCGGGACGGATCCTTGTTCTACCGATTACCGGGAAAGGAGACGTCAACATTACGTTATGTAAATAATTTTAAGCATTATCATTATTATTATTATTATTGCTAACAGGGCATTTACTTCTATATACCCCAAGACAAACTTTGCCCTTAAATTACATAATGCAGCAGCTATTTCCGAAATATATTTCGTTTTTAATACGTTTTACATGTGTTATATAGTTTTATTGTGAGGGATGAATATATATTTTACGACAGCGTCTTTCGAATGATGTACGAAGATCCCAAAATGGCGATTTTCTGAAGTTCCTTGATGTCGTGTTCGCTCGGAATGTTGGCCAAATATTGTCTGAGTGACTTGGAGACAGTTCCAGTTGCTCCTATAAATATTGGGATTACTTTTGCTTGAACGTTCCACATTCGCTGTATTTCAATGAGAAGGTCCTTGTATTTCAAGATCTTCTCTGCTTGTCAGTCGGTATTGCTATGTCAATTAGGAGACAAGTTCCATTTTTGTTTCGGGTTATAATATCTGCTTTGTTATTAGGAATGGTTCTCTCTGTTCTGACTTGTTGGTCCCACAAAATAGTTATTTGGTTAACCTGACTTGTCTCCACTGCCTTCGGGATGTGTTCATACCAATGTTTCTTTTCTAGCTTCACCCCAACTTTCCTGCGTATGTTAAGATGTGACTGAGTACACACACGATCATGTCGTCGTATATATTGGTCTTTCGACAGCACTGGACTTCCAGACACAACGTGATCTGTCGTCTCATCAGATTCTTCGGTAAGTTTCATACCAGTGTTTTACATCCAAAAAGGTTATTTCTTAACGTTACCGTAACCTATTAGAACCCCTTACAGTACAACTGTCAACAGTCTCTCAGTTATAAAAGATAATAAAATGTTTAATTTATAATATTTTGTCACGGTGTGACATACTTTACGGACTACGTACTTCATTAATTTAAATGTGTCAATGACAAGAAGGCAGCCATTTTGAATAACAAGAATATGACTACAGGCTTTTGTTGCTTCTAAGAGGATTTTCTAGAAATTAGTCTTAAATATTTACATACGCTGTAGTATAGGTCGTGAGACAAATAATGACGTTAACATAAGTCTATGTCAATAATTCTGTAAAACTATAAAGTGCATAATATATTATTAGGAAATTTGGCATACGAGATGCGATCGGAAAGTTTACAGACTGCGCCTATAAAAACCCGTACACTTATCTCAGGTATTAAATTCATCCATCACCCTCGAAGTAGTTCCCCTGGGAGTGAACACAACGATCCCAGCGCCGCTGCCAAGCCTGGAAGAGGTTCGGCCATTTTTAAAACGTGAATGCCACACAAAAATTTGTGCACGACCCATTGCGGACTCCCCAAATGCTTGCTTTAGCATTTCATAGGTTTCCGTAGCCGTTTTGGCGAGTCTTTGGCAAGAGATTCAGGCAGAATCGCAGAGGGTGCTTGACAGGCTGACAAAGAAAGATTTCCAGGGATGCTTCCAGGCTTGGCAGCGGCGCTGGGATCGTTGTGTTCACTCCCAGGGGAACTACTTCGAGGGTGATGGATGAATTTAATACCTGAGATAAGTGTACGAGTTTTTATAGGCGCAGTCTTTAAACTTTCCGATCGCACCTCGAAACAAATGCTAATTCGATGATGCCGGCTGGCACACTGATTCACTATGAATGTAGGCCGCACCCCCTAGCGGCAGAAGCTCGTACTACATCCGGTTCGCCCTCTATTGACACAGTCTTGAAACTTTCCGATCGCACCTCGTACATACTGTTTTATATGGCTCCATAGTAAGTGGATTTGAGAAAAAGAATGTTTACTCGTATCTGCAGACGTGTACGGAAGACCACGTTTAACCTACTTCAGGTGTGTTTCTGGCAATAGATTTAGTACTTCCGGTCTATACACACACACATTGGTTTTTATGTTCGAAGAGTGAGCACACAGCTAAAAAGAAATTTCTTTACAGATCTTCCTGTATCGCCATAGAGAGACTTACAGCCAGCAATCAGCATTCAGGAAGCTATTTAACACTGCACCTATTCGTATTGATTCCACGGGTCACATCTCACACATGCTTACGTAACTACAAATGAATGTATGATGTGTTTGTATGACACTGTATGTACGAGCGTATACGTGTGTATGTAATGCATTTACGTACGAAGCCAAATGGTATCTAAATGATAGTTGAGCGATTGTAGTTTCTTGGACAACGCTTTCGATGACACACATTTAATGAGGACTATTGTAATGAAGATTTATTAATTATGAAAAGTTCATAAATTTATTTCAGACATAACACATAATTTACGGAGAAGTTACCTTGTATTTTATCCGGATCCATAACTAACTAACTAACTAACTAGATGGCTTACCGAACCCGAAGGTTCATCACCGAACTAACCAAAGCCCTCCACCGGACCCTGTCCTGGGCCAACAAAATCCAGTCTCCTTCAACTCCTATCTCCCATAGATCCCGCCTGAGATTATCCTCCCATCTACGTCTAGGTCTCCCCAGCGGTCTCTTCCCCTCAGGCTTCCCAACCAATACCCGGTGCACACCTCTTGTCCCATCCATGCGCGCTACATACCCAGCCCATCTCATTCTTCTCCACTTAATCACCCAGATCCATATTGATCTATTCTACATCGTCCCATTGTATTCCCATAAGATCCATTTTAATAGTATCCTTTTTACAAAAGTTTACAAAATTAATTAGTTTAATTATCTACATTGAGACAAATAAATATCAACAAATTTTAGACGATGTAGTGAAAATAGTCGTGGCACATTTCTGAAAATACTTTGTACAAATGCGGACACTGGCGGAAGGTTTGGAGACTCCTCCGTCAAATCCGGCAGACACACAACACAAAAGTTCGCTTTACGGTTTCGCTTATTATAAAACTATTTTGTATTATGAGGATACTTAGGACTGGACTGACCACAACCATAATAAATATCAATCAAAATAACTTCAACTCCGGCAGAGATTCGAATTTGTTATCTTTCAAATAAATCAGTATAACTAACCATTGTATCAAGCTTACAAAATACAGACCTGTGATACAATGTTTTCTATTATATTTGTCAATAGGAACTGAAGAACTCACTGATAAAATCAGCCTATTACACTCTTGAAATTCAAATGAAAAACTCCAATTTTCAGAGATCATCGCCCTGATGATGGAAGCAGAAAACACCTCTGAAACGTCGGTAAAATTTTGCTATACTACACGGTGGAACAACCCGGAAGATAGCCATCTTCGTTTCTACCTGTTTCACAATGTATCTCTTAATTATTACAGCACGGCAGTCTGTTTTTAATTATGAACTAAAGACGCCACGAGCATCAGTGAAGGGAATTTAATA
This sequence comes from Zootermopsis nevadensis, assembly GCF_000696155.1. Next base: position 44,635 of record NW_019060298.1, on the reverse strand, counting down.
TTAGCTTTTGCTATTACAAAGAACAAATTGCATTCGTCCTATTTTAGACAAGGTTAAACCAACTAAGATGTCCGTCGCACATAGAAAAAAGATGCCTCGTGATATTTACGGTGTTTAATGAAAGGCAGTAAAGTATATTATTAGTAATATGGAAACGAAGTTAAATACACAACTGTAAAATAAATTATTTCCATTTCAAATTAGAACACGTACACAAGAAACAAGGTTTTGTGTTTCGCTTAGTGAGAGCTGTAAATGAAATTTAAATAAAGGAAAATAATTTAGTATTGACCCACACCTATTCGAAGACACTAGTACTTCCGGACATATCGGGACACTCACTCCTACATCTTTGGCCGATATGTACATCTAATAACATTTAAGAAAAACAACACCTTCGCCCAAAAATGGAAAAACAAACGTAATGAAACATCACCAAAAAACTACAGAAATCATAATTGAGTTTTAAGTTCTTAGATATATTTTACACCTGATGATGGTTTTATAAAAACCGAAACATTTTGTGTAAATGTTCCGAAATGTAAATCGATCAATCGATATGGAACATCAATGATATTTTATTATCTTAATTATAAGAAATTTTAAATATTGTGATCAGACGGATTAAAATAAATAATTGTTAAAGGAAAATAATCTGAATGGAACAGAGTAATTGTTGAGATTCTCAGAGCCGTTTATCTGGTAAAGAAATTCCTCACCGATTTTGGAGACACGAAGACTGATTTTAATGTTTACAGGCGCCTGCCAGAGGATCTTATTCCGAGGCACATGAATCCGGTCCATATCTTATTATTTTAGTATACATTTTAATATTATCCTTATATCTATGCTTACGTCTTCAAAGTGGATTTCTTTACTAAGATTTATGCACATTTAGCTCAAGTCTAGATTTTCATCCTTAATTTGATCACAATAATTTTTATGACTGTTGAGTGATTAATAAAAATGGATCAAGGATACCTGAAGGTCCTTATATCAAATTTCCTATATATTTGAAACGAAAAGTGAACACGACAGACATTTAAACCGTCAAATCAACGCATGTTACATCTGCGAGAACAAAATTTCTGATATTTATCTCCATTTAACTGACAAAACTATAAACAGAATGTCATTATTATGAGTCCAGTTAAGTAGTAGCTTGTAGGATAGGCCGAGGTCATGATTTCGCTCCAATTAGACAATCCTATAGCACACTCATGGTAGAAAATTGATCAGAAGTCAATTCTTCGATGTATAGGTCGCTTGAGAAGTCCTAGCGCATGCGCAAAGGACTGATTTTCGTCGCGTGAGATGGACTCGTCCGAAGCACGCGCTAGAGGGGTGTAACCTTCAGTTGGTTTGTAGCTCTCGCTGTGTTTAGTTCGGTGCGATATCCCCCACTACTACCGAACTCCCCTCTCTCGGCTTACACATCGCGCATTTAGGTACCACGACTACTCGAGCGATCTTTACACAGATTATAATATGCCATTATAAAATAATTATAAAGGTACCTTTATATTCAGTAAGGAATGAAGAATGCATTAATCATAACACCTCATTGATCCTATTACAAATGAAAATATTATATCAGCTTGAATTGAGAAGTCGCAAAATGTTAAACTCGCCCGTTTGAACATCGTATAATTTTTACAGCGACTTTCAAGCTAATGCGGAAATAATACTACGTTTTCCTTAGCTATAAACCAGCTACATCATAAAATGTCTGACGTCGGATGTTTGAATTTAAAAGCTCGTTAAATAAATACGAATAAATTTCATTTGTTCTAAATACATGGAAATTTACTCAAAAGGTTTATCTAGTTCCATTTGCGTACATTGGCTCGCAAGGTGAGTAAACTGAAAACATATATTTAATTAGTGAATAAATAGAGCTTAAAGTATATAGAACCACGAAATGCGCAAATAGACAAAGGTTATTTTTCAGACACCTCCGACAATAAAGAAAGGACATTCCAAATCTTTTGTAAAAGGAGACCGGTAACTAATCCTGAAAAACAGACGAAGGATTCCAGGTATTAAAATTCCTCAGAGAAGAATGATTAGTAATGTTAGCAATCTAAGTTAAAATTTAAACACTGTGAAGTAAGATAAATAATTAAAACATACATAAATAATTACGCATCAGAGTCCATGACATCATTCGCGAATTTCAAAACTAGTTATTGCATTTCTCTCGAGTAAGGAGGTATGCCTATAACAAGGATGAATAAGAAACTACATTTTTAATGCAATTATTTATTATATATTTTTATTTATTTAGTGTTCTGTCTGACGACAGGTCCATATGAACAGGATCCTTCCATCCTTTTCTCGGACTGGGACCTGTTCATATACGTTCTTGGCAGATGATCCAGAAGTGGTTTGCCATTGCCTTCTTCTGTGTGTGAATGGAGAAATTGTTGGGATGCCACGGAGGAAAACTCCGTGTTGCCTAGACCACGGCCTTGCCCAACACAAGTTATAAATTCGGGCACCGCCGGGAATCGAACCCGAGATCCCACACTACATTTATATTATATTTCTATAAAGCATAATCGCATGGAATAGTCCATTTCCGCCAGTGAACAAAACGTTAAGCTGGCCTACAGATTTCTCCCGTCTGCCATGTTGTTTTACCTTATACAAAAAGAATTACTTTAACGAACATAGAACACTTCTCGATAATTTGTTGTATACATAATTTAAATATCGTACAAAAAGTGGCACTACTGTAGCCTCCGCCTAAAAAATTCGAACAGCCGCCATGTTAGTGATAATTATGGCAGAAAATTAGGAAGCACAGACGTGGCATTACGTCTACTGGCACGACGTACATATCAAGATTAATTAAAATCTGTTAGCTAATTAAAAATCATTACGGGTCCAGACACACAGATATCATAAGCAAACATCTTCTTTTTAAAGTAAGAATGCTACAGATTTGAGGGAACATACCTTAACTTTCCTTAACATAGAAAAATCTATACTACTTTTTCACATTTTATAGAGGAATACCGATTTAAATTTCCCATCTCAGATTCTGATATGTAATTGCTGTCGAAATGACTAACAGACACCTCAATCAACTTATGGTTTACCTGCTGTCTATTATCATCAGTGTATATAGTTTGAGGACCGTGAGATCTGAATGTTGATTATGTATCATCTGCAAATATATTTGGATCTAAGAAAGACAATTTCAATATATACAGCCAGACTTTCAAATTCAATATGACAACTAACAAAATTAGGTACTCTATATATAATATTTAAAATACGCTGACGTTAAAAATAAATGTGTATAATGTTTCTTCAGGTTTCTTGCCTTCCGCCATGTTTTTCTTGGTGTTTCTAGGTGGCTAAATAAGCAAGAGTAAGGCTGCCTCACTAAACGCCATGTAGGCGCGTAGGGGAGAGGCGTTATAGCTCCCACTCATTCCTAAACTCGGCACTAGATGGGGGTGAGTGGTCAGCATCACGCCCCGGCCGGCTTTACCCCCGGGAAAAGACCCCGGTACCCATTGTAGAGGAGGCTGGGTGGGCCCCAGAGCCGGTCTGGACGCAGAGGCTAGAGGAAAAATCCTCTGCCCCCGTCGGGGATAGAACCCCGGTAGTCCAGCCACTATGACTTTGCTACCCGGCTCACGCAGCTATATAACACACATATATCACGTAGGGTTTTCACAAAAATGCTAACATTTAAAAATGGAAACAAAACATTACTTGTATTGATGTCCATAATCAGTATTAGTGCACGGTTTATAGTGCTTCGGAGGAAAATACCGCCTCCATTTTCAGAAGCCCTGTTGATGTAGGCAGTATTTCCTTCCGAAAAGACGTAGCCTACCAACAAATTCAGTCAACCAACATGACAATTCAATGTCTGCCTCTTCCAGTGCCAAATAACAAATTAAAATGTCCTGTCATTGTTTAAGTTAATTATTAGGTTTATAAATGATGTATATTGGATCCTAATACAATATACGCGTACCAACTAACTAACTAGATGGCTTAGGGAACCCGAAGGTTCATCACCGAATTAACCAAAGCCCTCCACCGGACCCTGTCCTGGGCCAACAAAATCAAGTCTCCTTCAACTCCTATCTCCCATAGATCCCGCCTGAGATTGTCCTCCCATCTACGTCTAGGTCTCCCCAGAGGTCTCTTCCCCTCAGGCTTCCCAAATAGTGGACCCAATCAACTAGATGGCTTATGAAACCCGAAGGTTCATCACCGAATTAACCAAAGTCCTCCACCGGACCCTGTCCTGGGCCAACAAAATCCAATCTCCTTCAACTCCTATCTCCCATAGATCCCGCCTGACATTATCCTCCCATCTACGTCTAGGTCTCCCCAGCGGTCTCTTCTCCTCAGGATTCCCGACCAGTACCCGGTGCACACCTCTTGTCCCATCCATGCGCGCTACATGCCCAGCCCATCTCATTCTTCTCGACTTAATCACCCTGACAATATTTGGGGAGGAGTACAGATTTTTAAGTTCGTCATTATGCAGTTTTCTCCATGCCCCATCGTCTTCTCTCCTAGGCCCAAATACCCTCCTCAACATCTGCAATCTGTGTGCCTCCCTCTGAGTGAGAGACCATGTTTCACACCCATACAAAACAACAGGCAAAATTATTGTTTTGTATATTTTAATCTTCAGGTTACATACGCGTAAACGTACTTCATAAAGGTGTGTCACATAAAATAATAGCACATATACCACCTAATGATGTAGACGAGATATTATGAAACCTGCTTCGTAATCGGGAGGTCCTAGGTTAAATCCTAGGCACGATTAGAACTATCCTAATTTTTCATAGTCCTAGGCAATCTTTCAGGCAAATTCCGTGTTATTTAAAATGTAATTAGAAGTTGGGAGTTTTGTCATTAGCTCTGTATAGTAGATGGACTATCTTGTGGTTTTCCTTTCTTGCCATGAGCTATGATTCATCTGGCGGTGGGCAAATTATGATAAGGCTAATGTTTACTTTCGAAGAAACAAAGACCTTGCTTACCGACAATCAAAATTGTTTCTTAAACTTTACCGGCTTAAAAACTTTTAAGTTTGTCAATACCGTTGTTTGTAAAGATTTGCAAACATAATAGTTTGCATATTTTATATTTCAAGACTTTCGTACCTTTTCTAAGAAGACATAACTCGCAGTTGTGTGCGTGTGGTAGATTTTTGTTGCGTACAGGTACTATATTATTTTCTTATGAATGTTTGTTTATTGAGGAATGTTTACGAAAAGGCCACTTTTCAAGGTTTGTGTGACCTCTCCTTGAAACCCACCTTCAGTAGACAAACTTTATTTTCACAACATTTAACTAACGCGGCTTATATCCGCGAAAGAAATGTTAAATCCTTTTCACCAGTCTAATTACACACCAGTTTCTTAAAAACTCATTAAAAATTAGAAAACATTCGCCATGAAGTTATTCATAGCACGACTGTCTTTTGTAGTTCCAAATCGAAATCATTACCACTAAGAACGTAATCTAACTGCTTTATAAGTGATCAAACAATTTTCAAGTTTCGCCATAAATTATTGGTATTAATTTCGGCCTTCACATTTCACATTCGCGATATTTCAATCATTATTACACTATTTATTTAATTAACGTATAATTATTATCATCACAGATTTTGGCCAGATTTAACCCCCCCCCCCTCGAATATAAATAGCAAACTAATCTTGAGAGATTATGTCGAAATCCTTACAATTCGGCTTTTCACCATTTATTAAATAATTATAAAATACTATAAATAAATATTTGATATCTAAAAACCCTTTCGATGACAGAAAATGTGTGTGAAATTTAATTTGATTCCAGACCGGATTTGGAGCCAAACTGGCATCATACCAATGCGTACCATGTAGCGCCATCAAAAGCCTTCTACCACTCACCCTGATGATGGAGGCAGCAAGGACAACAGAAGCATAGGTAAACTTCTATCAGACCCCATGGTGCTCATAACCCTGCTTTATTTAACAACGCTGTTAGTATCTCATATTATATAGTTTCGAATGTTTAATGAATAGACCTAATTAATTTTGAAGAATCATGGGATAAAACGATATAAGGTATTATCTCGGCAATTGCCTGAAAGGACTGAGTAAAACCATGAAAGGTCTTCGGGTGAAGACGTAAATCCGGGATATCCAGAATACGAAGCATGTATTCTAACCACTTGCTGCAAAATATAACTGGCAGAAATAAACATATCTGGTAGGCTTATACACATTTAATTGTTACTAAAATATATTGTTGTAACGAAAAACCTTCATTTGTTAATGGTATTTAATTGAAGATACTAAGTACAATATCATAATTGAAGTTTGGATTGATTAGCAGGATCACGGATTGAAATGTCGGCATATAGATCGGCTATCCTAACTGAGGTAAAATAGATTTTCCGCAGTCTCTTCAGTTAAACCCCGGGACAGTGCCCAAAATATCGACCCCACATCGATTAATCGATCTGTCCATTCGTCGGACAATTTTCTTTCTTGTCTTTTCTCTAAAAAAACTAAAAGAATAAAATTATTCAAAAAGTATAATTTTACCTATTAAATATTATAATTTATTTGAATAAAAATTTTCTTGGATATTATCCATCGTCTAGTAAAATAAAATATAAAACGACGTTTCGGAGATGGGGCTCTATCTCCGTCTTTATGTACCTACTCAGTTGGGCCCAATAGAGCTAATCCCTATCTCCGGATTAAAATCCAAGAAATGTTTTATTAAAATTACTCACCATCGTCAAGAACATTTAGATTTGATTATAATTTATGTTAAGGGAACAAAACAGACTAAAGATGTTCCTCTTCTGGGATGGTAGAGAAGTTTACTCTTTCCACCAACAGGGAGAACATCTTCCTGATGATGGAGGCAAATAAGCTTCCGAAATGTAGTTCAATATATATCAGACTACACAACACTAAACTCAGAAGACAGTAACTTTCATAAGTGTCGCCATGAGATCTAAAATATTACGTTCGCAAACAGAAAGATAATATTTGATACAATGAACCGAAGAATCAAGAAAGATGTGGTAACAGGAGAACGGAGAAAATTACACATTTAAGAGCTCCATAATTCTACACCACTAAATATTACCATTATGTCAAAAAGACAGATAAAAGTACATGTTACGTACGAAACGTTTGTCGGAATATCTGCAGCGAAGAGACCATTCGGAAATCCTAAACAGATTTAAAAATAATATTAAATTTGGATTTACGAAATTAGAGTGACAAGGTGTGGTCTGGATTAATCTGGCTTAAGATATGGACCGACAGAGGGACCTTTTGAAAATGGTAATAAACATTCGGTTACAATGAAAGAGGGAAAATTTGACTAGACGAGTGTAATAGCACATTCTAAAGGACTATGTTCCAAGCTTGCTGACAGTGTAGTTATACGTATAAGTAAATAAATAAGTCAGAAGAGTGATTCATCGGTATATACAATACAAGTGTTGTTTTCTTTTCATCAAGTTGTCTTTAACAAAGTTACGTCTGTCCATTTCCAGAGGAAACCTGAACATAATTTGCAATAAAGTAAATTTTACATTTGAAAGATACAACGGGATCTATGTTTCAACCTACAGTAAGTGCACGTTTTGCATACAGAAAATGCTGAATCTTGTTTCCACTGACGCATACTTTTACCAATAGTAGGGTTGTACAAACTTTCAGATTGGGATGAAAAATTCAGGAGAGAAGAAGATTTTGTTCAGTTTTGTCAAATGAAAATAATTAACAGGTGATTTATTCTTCTCTTAGATAATATTATGTTATCAATACATCTGTCATTATGATCAAGTGAAGTCGGAGGATAAATTCCTACATAAAAGTTGAATTAAACATTTCGAATTCTAAAGCTGGATTCCAATTGAAATGCCTTCGTAGATATTGAATTAATTTCGTAGATGCTGAATTCGTGTCACATAGGATAGATGATTCTTTTTCTTAAACTTTAAATTATTATTTATTAAATTTTGAAATGATTTCTTATACGTTGGATTCTTCAGGCATTAAAATATCGAAAGCCTGTCAGAGTAGCCAGCCTCTGAGATAAGCTTTGAACTAGAGACCTCCCAAATACGAAACAAGGATGCTAACCATTTGACCGCAACAATTTGTTATGAATAAAACTATAGCACATAAACTAAACATGTCGATAAATCCCTTAGTATTACATTGATTTATATATTTTTACCAGAAGTTAAAAATACTGTAATATCTACGATAAGATAATAAATGCAGAAGAATAAGAATATATTATCAAGAAGACAGAAGTTTTCCTTGTATTAAAGGTGGGTATCTTTCGGAATGTTGCGTCTTGTAGATATTTACCGACGTTTCAGAAATGCCTGTTGCTTCTAAAACTGCCTCTGCAACGTCGGTCAATATCTACCACACACGGTATAACATCCCTCAAAACGTCCATCTTTATATTAGTCGCCGTGAAACTTGAATCTCATAAGAGACGAAATTTTACATTCATACAAAACAGCTGATAATATTTGTAATTGGTAATGTACAATAAGACATTACTTTGACTTTAATACTCCACAAACTCAGTGTTAGGGAAGTTGGCATCCCTACAGGGGAACTATTAAAAGGCTCTGTCTGTCTGTACTCAATAACTCGAGAACGGTTAGACGGATTTCTATGGTATTTTAAATGAGCGAGGTTGTCTAAAAAATTTTTAACACGTTCCAATATTTCATTAAAATTGAAAAAAAATAACAGACAATTTACATCGCTCTTACGCTCAAATGTTTTCTTGTATCAGCAAAGGATTCGCCGACTGATATGGAAAAACAGCTGACAACAGTTTATTCCCTTATACCAGGACTTTTTTTTTCGGGGGGGGGCACAGACACTTTCAGACATAAGCAATAGGTTCTGATCACAAAGTGCGAACCTGACTTTTATCCATGTAGTCTTTAACGTCCTAGTGTCACCAGGATGGCGACTACTTAAACTTAAGTGTGTTTACATATTTTGTCACTTACGATAAACAAATGACAATGGACCACGTACTTATCCGAGTCCTTATGTTTTACCTTGTCATTATAAATCCATCTCTAATTCATATTAACTCATGCATTACCTTGGAGATGAACAAAGGACCTATTAGAAACCCAGTTCCATATATATACTGACGCCTCTCTTGTTTCGGACTTTGTTCATAGTCTGCTTTTAATAAGTCTTAACAATTTTAAATTGGTCGGGAAGCCTGAAGGGAAGAGACCGCTGGGGAGACCTAGACGTAGATGTGAGGATAATGTCAGGCGAGATCTATGGGAGATAGGAGTTGAAGGAGGCTGGATTTTGTTGGCCCAGGACAGGGTCCGGGGGAGGGCTTTGGTTAAGTCGGTGATGAACCTTCGGGTTCCGTAAGCCATCTGGGTGGTTGGGTCCACTATTTGGGAAGTCTGAGGGGAAGAGACCTCTGGGGAGCCCTAGACGTAGATGTGAGGATAATGTCAGGCGAGATCTATGGGAGATAGGAGTTGAAGGAGGCTGGATTTTGTTGGCCCAGGACAGGGTCCGGGGGAGGGCTTTGGTTAAGTCGGTGATGAACCTTCGGGTTCCGTAAGCCATCTGGGTGGTTGGGTCCACTATTTGGGAAGTCTGAGGGGAAGAGACCTCTGGGGAGCCCTAGACGTAGATGTGAGGATAATGTCAGGCGAGATCTATGGGAGATAGGAGTTGAAGGAGGCTGGATTTTGTTGGCCCAGGACAGGGTCCGGTGGAGGGCTTTGGTTAATTCGGTGATGAACCTTCCAGTTCGGTAAGCCATCTAGTTAGTTAGTTAGTTATAAAATAACACTACTTTTCGAAAGATGCATCGTCCTTCGCCTTCAGGTAAAAAGTGGACACACCTAATCTATTGAATCTGGTAGACCTTACTGTATCCGATCTCTTGACGCGAAGACAAAGGTTGATCTCATCCTTTGAAATGTAGTAATTGTTTAAGGTTTTAATATTTGTTATTTCATTTCATAATCTTTATCCGCAAGTGTCGAGGCTTTTATTTATTCATTTGATATATTTGGACATTGGTAGGACTCCTTGTATGAGTGATAAGCCCATCGCAAGGCCTCTACCTGTACAAACACAGAAAGACGCTGACAAACATCCATGCCTTGAGTGGGACTCGAACCCAGGCGCACGAGGTCCATGCCTCAGACCGCGTGGCCACTGCGGCCGGCTTTAATATTTTTAAGGATGGTTTTAAAAAGGTTGTGGTTAAATTTCAAAACAGAATGTAATAAAAATATTACCATCGCCAAAGAAATTCAGGAAAGAGATATCCCACCTTCATTATGGAAGATTACAAAATATTCAAGAATAGGATGGATCTGCAATTGTTCTACCGGACTTCCTGGCAAATTACTTGTCACTCTACGAAATGGTTTCATTTCCAAACGAACGGTTCTCACGGCCGTGAGTAATATGGTTGTCTTCTAGGTTGGATCGCCCTGATGATGGAGGCAGCATGTACCTCTGTAACGTCGGTAAACTTCTACCAGACTACACAGCGCAACAACCCAGAAGACAGATATCTTCAGGTTGCTAAGTGTTTTGTTCTTTTAAGTGAGTAACTTCATTTCTTAACCTTCAAAGGCCGAGCGTGTCTCTTAAGACACAGCATTGGTATCCCTAGTTGGCCCACCGTACACTTTAAGACACGGCGCGCACCGCGTCATATAACATGGCTCTGTAATCGTCGTATTGGGTTTTAGTCCATAAAACTAATGTTATTCTAGTCTAGAAACACTACCGTATAAGCTTCATAGCTCTTTAATTTTGTTGTTAGCAAAGCTGATGGAAATAAAATGTTACGGTTCTATATCGGACTTGGATATAATGGTTAATATTACATCTGTAATACCACAGATGTTGGCTAATGGCAGAGAGTGGCGTTTTATCGGGGGATTCCGTTTGAAATGACATAAGTTATTTCTTTTCCAAGGATTTTATAGATGCAGTGCAAGGGATTGCTGTATGCCGAGTGGTGCTGTAACGGGGTTTGACTATACAGAGTGGTTGGTAAATAAGTAGGCATTGAGAAATGGTTATAACCTCTATATTTCCAATGTATATCGATTATTTCATGCGTACTTACTTTCCACCCACCCTGTATATTATATAAGATCATATTCAGATGCGTTAGTTGTAATTTATTTTATAGATTAAAAACTTGATTCCAAATTTGAGGCGGATTTTCTTAATATAATTGAATGGGGGCCACGTACGTTTTTGGTCAACCCTGTTGTATACTAAACTTGACCAAGAACGTCTGTTTCGCTTACTCAATCAGAGGAATTGACTTGAGACGCTAATCAGCGTATTCGTAGAACTGCGTGTTCAGCCGTCACTTCCTGTGTATTTCGCATTTCGACAAAATTAATTTTGTTTCACTCAACACATTTTAAAATTACATTTCAAACATCCTGCCAGCTTTCTACGCCTTCGGTGTAATATTTCTAGCATATCTGGTTCATTTTTAAAAGTTTAGTGTATAATACCTAATTGTTCAGCGAACAATGTTACTTATAGTAACAATTATTTTAATCCGTCTGATCACAATATAATTTTTATTTAAAAATTTCTTATAATTAAGATAATAAAATATCATTCATGTTCCATATCGATTGATCGATTTACATTTCGGAACATTTACACAACATGTTTC
>NW_019060297.1:5679-51244 GCF_000696155.1 Zootermopsis nevadensis | reverse complement strand
AACAAAAAATGAACTTCAGATTCAGAACATGGAAATTCACTGAAAACAGCACAATTATAAAAAATATGATTTAGTGGGAGTACAGGTCAGATGGAATAAGAATATAAATTTTTCTACGCACATCAAAACATTAATCATCAGTTATGAACAAAGTTTTCAAACACAGAGAACCATATCAGTTGTTGAGAAGGTAGAACTTGTTGGTGATAGTCACATACAATGGTAAGAGGTTGTTCATGTGACATGTTCTGTATTCTCATGTCCAAACAGATGACAAGTGCGACTACACAAATGACAGCTTGCTTCTTACGCTGACTGACAGAACAAGTTTCCGAGCTCTTCCCTCTTCACACCGTTTCCCTTCAAAAATCTTACCGGCTGCTACCTCTTTCCGATGACCTCCAATGCCTGGATGGCGCAGAATTTATTCAGAGTACTGTGGCTGGATGGACATTTGCAAACACTGATGAAAATGTACGAACACTCAATCTGTCAAAACTAGGACACACTACTTACAGGGATGAAAGGTTATCACTTTCAAAACATAACCACCATTCCAGTATCACCCCATGGGTCTCTTTCTTTTACATTTTAATTCTAATGACTTTCTTAGTATTCTTGTTTCATCCACACTCTTTACACATGCAAATCACTGCAGCAATTTGTTCAATTCCATTAACAAATTTTGGATTCAAACAACCTCTCTAAACGATATCAGATACTATATATTTTATAAATTCTTGTTTGACACCGCTTTGTGACGTCCATTTCAGAGAAATTTTATCGCACATATTAATCTGGATATGCTTTGCATGGGGGTCAGTTTAACACCACAGAATGCCCAGACTGTAACAAAATCATTTCATTCAAAACCTATTAGAAGTTACATTAATTTTCTAATTCACACAAATGCCATGTGCCTGTTCCACTTTCCAACCAAACTTCATCCGAATCCTCGATAACAGTGACAGCAGCAGAAATCTCCGACAGGAAACATGAATTTCAGTGGTACATAGGAGGAATCAGAATGTGGTATAAACAATTTTTTAAAACACAAGGAAATTGTGGGGAAAATGAGACATAACATTTTTATAATTACCAAATTTGTGTCTTCAAACATATACTTACATTGTTTACCTCTTTTGGGTGAATACATTAATGAAATCATAACCAAGGAACAGTTGATTTTATTATTAACCCGTTCTCTGCCAATGAAGCAAGAAAGCTGTGCCAGTGATTCATCTGGTTCACATACTGTAAATAATGAGACCAATATCACTGAAATCATAACAACATAACATACTCATGATCTGACTCAGGCACTACCTACCATTCTACCAGCATAACATAAACATGCTGTATTAAAATGTAGTTATTCCCATCAAACCTCATTTTTTGTAATTCTGATAAATTTGTACAACATTCTGCCTTCGAATGTATAACAAACATACACGTTACTCATATGGCAGGTAAATCTGCTGTGTATAACCATACCCAGGGGAAGGATTCGAAGAGCTCTGATGTGACGAAGGAACATGGGTGAGATTTGGATGAGAGGAAGATGGAGGAAGAGAAGGCCTGGGTGCAGAACGCAGCATACTGGAGATCTCAGTAAGAACAATTTTCGTTAGTTTGACGACAGCAACGTGCGCTGCAAATTGTAGGATCAGGGCTCCAAATCCCTTGTACAAGCCTGCGACTCCTTCTTGCTGTAATGTCGTCACATAACAATCCCTCGCGCCCTCGTAGCTAGTCAGAATTGGAATCACTTCATAGCCAGAGTCTAAGTTATCAATTATGGTTCTTGTTCCTTGCAAGTGAAGCCTGTAACAAAAAGCACAGTTTTAAGTTCAATATTTATAAATGTGGAATATTCACTGCTTCATTTGTTACTATCTTTATTACAACTTACAGGTGTCAGTTTAAATTGTAGGAATGGCCATAATATGTGAAAAATATAGTATTCTGTACAAAGACATAATGCAGACATTTTACACGACAGTCACAAAATGAATAAAAAATCCTATTATTATTTCCTAGATGTGTTAAAAGAAAAATTCTAGGTACACCAAGAAATTACTTCTAGGTATACATATTCTACCCTGAAGATAGAGGTGACATATTCCTCTAGCACATTCATAATCTACAAGACTAAAACCCACCTTTTTACTGCCACAGAAACCTCAAATATTTTATATCTATGCATTCAAGTGCATAAAAAATTAAAGTTTTAATGGAAAATGTTTGCATATTATGTGGCAAAATTCCACACCTTCTGTCAATACCATGATCTGTAAAATAAAACTGGGGCCTATAAAAACTAAATTCAATGGGCAGAAAAGTTTCAGGAACTGTCCACAATACCATGGATTTCGGAGTTAAACGATGGCAACTGCGGAGCAAATGAACATTTTGTTCTCGTGGAACAGTTACAATATTCCAAGAAAACTTACCTTTTAACGCAGTACCTTTACATGCTTCCATTTCAGAGCGATAAATATTTTTACCTGTGCAAGACAGTTTCCATAGGAAATAACACCACATCAGCAGTAATGAGACCAATGAGAGACGACGTCAGCTCAATGTCTTGAGACACGGCATGACTTGGCTCATCACGAGACAATGCACCCTGTGAAAATTTGAAAACTTAATATTCAGGCATGAAAGGACACACAGACACAGTGACAATAAACACATATTACACTCTGAATATCCATGAGAAAAAGGCTACTTTTTTATATGGCATTTGTTTGGGAGACAAGTTTCTTGCACCTTGAATAGGGGAAAGATTAAAATGACTGTTTAAATTTAAATAAAAAGTAAGGCACCAACCATTTATTTAGCAAAACAAGAATAATTAGTAGCACAAATTATAGAATCGAGAAGGATGGTGGTCTCCTACCGCAAAATTAATTTCACTACAAAAATACAAGTACTTTATAATATTAATTCCCAACGATGATAACAAATTTAATGAATCAACAGCAACATAATAAACACCTCTCAATCAAACGAGAGGTGACGGTCAAAGGAATCTTTGCGCACAGAGAATATGATGTGACAAGACCTCACCTGCACCTCCTGCCCACGCCTGTAGCTAAAGCGCATGATCCGACTCGCCGCACCTCGAACCAAAACGGTCAAGACGTACCTAAGCAGCCCATACATCACAGTGGGCACCACCAGCACCAGTACAGGAAGCATGCGGCCTAAGATATCAGTGTTCAACGTGAGTAATGAGGACCTCTGAGCGTGGTTTCCATTTTGCAAGCAACAAACAAACAGCAACACTAAATTTGAAATTAATAATTACACAAATTTATTACTACTGCCCGCCCTGGGCCTTGGCCTTTCTGGTGGACTTTTCTGACAGCCATTTTTAATCAGAGGTAAGTGGGAAATCATATATTACATTATTCCCAGGAAATCAGGGGAAATGGAAACTGCTGCTGTCAAAACTCCTTGTCATTCAAATCATTAAACGTATTACAGCTCTACAAGAATTCTGGCGTACCCTTCTGCGGAGAACTCCAGCTAACAAGACGGCATATGCCTTCCCTGAAGACATCAAAGAAACCTGGTTTCTCACTTGCGATATCACTCTGAACTGTTTCCACAAGACTGGCCGAGTAGAACGGCGTTATTATGGCCAAAGTGGCACTGCAACATAAGGAAGCACTCCTTGAAAGCAAGGCACCATGTACATTCATATATAAAACCGTCCTTTAACACACGTTTAAACTTCTTACTGACCGGCCAGTGCTACAGACCATGCAACTGTCGCTGGATTTTATATCAAAGTAGATAACTAACAAAGCTCATGGAACAAAGTCCTTCTTAAGAAGATAGGTGCAAATATTTTCTTTGGTACCCTTTTCTCAAACACCCTCAGTATGTATTCTTCTCTTAATGTCAGAGACCATCTTTCACAAACATCAATTTCTTTTAAACGTGCAAACCAAATGTCGTGTAACATACTCACGTACCACTTGAGTAGTATATGTTTGCCAAATGACTTCAGTGAACTGTGCCACGTAATTTCCCTGAAAAGAAACAGGAACAAATATGTTTGCAGAGTAAGAATAACATCTGATTAAAAAATATGAAGTTGCTGCAGAATGCAGGGTGTTACACAGACAAGAACTCTAAAATGTTAAAGCATCTCACCTCAAATTGTTTTGGGCTGTCAAACCGAGGTTGCCATAAATTGGACAAGGGCATCAGACAGGAGAGGAATCAAATGTCATCAATATTTTAGTGGGAAACGTTTTCAAAAGCAAGAAATGTAAAGGAGACTGCATAATGTCTTCCAGACATAAGTTCATAGGATGTGAAATGGAGTAGCTATGAGAGGACTCGATGGTGAGGCTTCCGGCCAGACAGAAGAAGCAATCTTGTGATGGATTACAGCATCTCTAAAAAGCCCAGCTCCTTCCACAGTCCTTTCTAAAATTCTCTGCCTCAAAGTTTTTCCTTATCACTAAGATTTCTTTACTGTCTTTACACAAATATTTTTCATTCTAAATAAATGCAAGAGTTCCTCTACTTATGCTCGGTTCATCCGCTAGTTTTGATACGATCAATTATTGGTCATTTCTCACAGTGTGAGTCATATCTTCCACATCTGATTCAGTAATTTGCAAATTCAGAACTTTCAGAGAACACATGTGTATTTTGGAATGGATTACACCTTTATCATCTCAGATCAAGGTGCTGTTTCAACTGCTGAGGCTGTTTAACACGCTGTATCATGCAGAGTGCATTACAGTTTGGGCTGAATGTCAACATTTCAGCAACAAAGTACGACTAATGAACAAACAACCTGCACGATGACAACCTAGCCTAACATCTTCACATACTTGGGCCAGGGGGTGAGTTTGCTGATGAGGTCTTCAATCGCAAGGGTCATGCCTCGGATCATGAGTATGCTGCCAAGCCCCTTCCATAGCGTGGTGATACCTTGACGTCCGTGTAGATGGACAATAACAGGCAGCAAAGTGATAGGCACCAGATGGTAGCGAGATGAGTTGTTGTGTACCTGGAGCACAACTGGTGGGAGATTAGCGAGTAAAACGCAGTCACGCACCGTCTCATACCGACATCTCCTCTACTAATTTTAAGGCAGTGGTTTTGCAAATTATTCTATCTTGAAGGTTGTATTCTGGGTCGCAACACCATGTGGACTTGTTAAATTGGTAACCACCTAGTTGACAAGCTGTCACAACCCAAACCGTCAACTTCAACACGATGATAACGTCAATTCTCATATAGTTATTGTCTAATTATTTACTTATTCATTCATTAGCTCTTTAACAAATTCAAGCTCGTATGAGGTGACAGGTTTACTATTAATAGTAAATTTGAAGAAAAAACTGGTTGTCACCTACTTTGAGGCAGTAAGCTAGCATTCATTTGCAACAACTTAGTGAAAGTACAAAAACCCTCAGGCAAAACAGCTACTGCCACGCTTAAGATGAAACGGAAGTACTTCCTATATAAAGTTACACAAGTTGTCACTACACAAACCTACTTAGTCCAACATCCTGTCATGGTGTGTTTATCCCCTCCTATTTCACCGCCTCTCTTTCACAGCTGTACACACGTGTTACAAATGAAATGTGAGGCCAGACACAAAATACGCCCATCTCGTCTGCCATTTCGACAATCAGCACCAATTTCTTAATGGAAAAATGTAAATCCTAGACCTATGAACCACATACATGCTAACCACCAAGAATCAAGTAATTACTGACTGACTTACATTCATTAACACACAGCCTACCTGACACTGACGCCTCAGAACAACAAACGGATGACTCAAAAGGTTCTCTGTGATCAGGCTAGCCAACCCAACTCCAACACCAATATACCTTGTGATGTTACCATCTGTGAACAGAGAAAAATTGAGATTTTCGAGGAACCACGATTTCTACTCGACTGATAAACTTGCACGCAGTCTCGTAGCTTGCTTCACACAAATACATTTATACTCACTACTGAAACTAATATATCAGCAGATATCCGGAATCCTGGACACATGCCTAATGCTCAAATGAAACATCAGAATTTTCAAGACCTAAAACTAACTGTGACATGAACAATTACCAAGAATTAAAGTCATGAACATTCTGCATCCTTTAATTCTGTTTAGGAAATTACCAAAGTAGGTTGGGTGATTCCAAAACTGAGACAGAAAAGGGCACAGCTCCCATTAAACAGGAGAAGAAAAAAATAGTTTCTTCTGCATGTTCTACTTGTTTACCAAAAAACAAGCAGTGAAAGAGGAAAATAAAGTACCAAGGAGCAATGAGTTTCACAATTCTTCTAGCAAAATGTTAAGATGCATTAAGCACGTAGTTCTGGTTGGACGAACAAAACATAAACATTTAATGCAGAAACCTCTTAAAAAAACACAAGATGTACAAACATTAATAAAACAGGAACTATTAAAATGTATATTAGAGAAACAGGTTACAAGGACTAACATGAGCTGAACGACAGTCAATGGTTACCATCTAAAGAATCCCATGCAATTTAGTGAAGTGTTGACATCTAAGAAGTTGCACGGTTCACCTACAGGTAACATGTGGCAAGGTAAACATTTCATAATGCGCTTCCTCCATCTATAAGAAAGGATAAGAAGATAAAATATGCAAGGAAACAAATTTAAACAAGCATTTCTTGCTGTGATTATGCAAGGACCCTGAACTCCATCTTCCAAGTAGATGGCAAGAATTGAACATCAAGCAATGGAATCTAATTCAATATTCATTCCAATATCCAAATACAGTTCCTTGCTTTATAAATCCTTTATCACATCATCTCCTGTGAGGGTATCATCAGATATAGAATCATATACAACATTATCACATATCCTTCTATGGGTCAGTGTGTGTGTGCCATAACCTCAAGGCCTAAAAGATTATACTACTAGAGGCCATAAGGCGAAGAGAGACTGGCAAAGAGGAATTTCTTGCTGTAGCCTATTAGTGGCCACCTATTCTCAACAAATGGGCCCACTAATAATGATATACAGTCACAAAAAGGTTCCACTGAATTTCCTAACCCGAATAGCAACATACCAGTAAGAGCTGAAATTGTAAAAGAAAAATAAGTCATGCAAATTTGATAAACATGTATGTACAACGTTCTCCAGAACTGAACTCACCATCATCTTCAAACGCTTTAGGCGGTAACCGTCCACCTTCCGAAGAAGGCAAGATTTCACCACCTTTAAAATCACTTTGAATACGACGGTTCAAACGACCCTGACAGTTATCTGAATATATGGCATACCTTTCCATTCCTGCCATTTCTATCTATGTAATTCTAGCACAGATGACCTATATTTCCACATGATGAAAATGTCTAACTCCGGGACAATAAAAGAACAAAACGTCATACGTGCTAAAAGCCACGGATAGCCCTCTCTGTGCTTATTCGGCACTGAGTTATAGTTACAACATATTGGTAACAGATGGCAGAACCGTGCATTCAAAGCAGACACAACAGCATGGGGAAACATTTCCCTACTTTCACATACAAATATTTTCTATGCATATTACAAGCAAGTTTTAACATCAATACATGAACAGCCAGTGGAATTTCGGCGTCAAATACGTTGGAGGGACGTGGTCATGACTTATTTCAAAGAACTATCATATGTTCAACATTTGAGAGACGGGTTACATCAGCCGATGACTTTTAGACGACAGGGAACTGAATACGAAGGTATTTTTTTTAGGGTAAGGGTTACGGCACACGTACCAATTTCAAAGCCCATGAAGTCGGAAATTGGTCGCACTCGCACTGCAACCTTGCGGAGGCTTCTATAAGTTGGTGTAAGTTGTCGGCTGCGTTTCAGGCTGCATATTTTCAAGGGGTGTTTTCGTGTTACAAAGATGATCTGATAAAATATACAAGTTGGACAATTTATTTAAGTATCGCTAAAGCACACAGTAAGAAGGCAAGATTTCAGGTTCTCACGGCGACGAGTATAAATGTCTCCTAGGATAAATAAGTAAATTATTGCATGACTTAATTACGATAACATTTGAGAGATGGCCCGTGCCCGAAAGAGTCAGGACCAACATGAAGAGGCCTTTGGCGCTGCTTGTAGTGACAATGAAATAGACAGTAATTTGGTATTATTTATTTTATTTGTAGTGTTCTGTCTGACGACAGGTCCATATGAACAGGATCCTTCCATCCTTTTCTCGGACTGGGACCTGTTCATATACGTTCTTGGCAGATGATCCAGAAGTGGTTTGCCATTGCCTTCTTCTGTGTGTGAATGGAGTAATTGTTGGGATGCCACGGAGGAAAACTCCGTGTTGCCTAGACCACGGCCTTGCCCAACACAAGTTATAAATTCGGGCACCGCCGGGAATCGAACCCGAGACCCCAGGATTACAAGGCCAGCCTTCTAACCGCTAGGTAGAAGGTAATGGGTGTGTGATTGGTGATCGCTGCTTGTAGTGACAATGAAATAGACAGCAATTTGGTATACAGGAAGGTAATGGATGTGTGATTGGTGATCCGAAAAGTAAAGGAAAGGAGAAGACCGAGAAAAGGGACCTGTGCAATAGCTCAGGCGGTTAGACGAGAGGATTCTCATCGCGAAAATCCTCGTTCAGTCCCAGATTACTTAAATTACATTTCATTTGTGCACGAGAAGTAGGTTTATCTATTAGTCGTTCTGTTTTCTGCTTCTAATCGTCATCCCACCATCGCTCCATACGTTATCCATCACTGCCCCACGCAGTGTGCGATAGCCCTGACCGAGCAGCACATTACCATACCCTCCGTCCTGAGTTAGGGGCTTCATATCGACCGGGACTTGGCGATTTTAATTCTGAATTATATTTAAGATACTGCCTTCGAGTGTGAACTATAAAAAACAGAGAAAAATGACCTTTAAACCAATAAAAAACCACCCGCAAACCGGTGAAAATACGAGTTTAAACCAGTTATTTTCTACGAAACATTGGCATTGCTTGGGTACAATCTGTCAACCTCAGTGCGTGATAAATGGACGTGTAACTATTAAGTTCACGTGTTGCACGCGTCACTGTTATTACGTCAGTATGACGTGGCGAAATACTGCAACCCTAGTCAGTCCCTCCAAGTGGCCAGAACAGCAGAAAGGCTGAGGATGGCCGCTGACCATCGTTTGTGATCAGAACTAATTAAGTTATTTTTTTTGTGTGTGTGTGTGTTTATCCAGAAGAATTATGACAGACGTGGAATAACATTTTATAACGTTTCGGAACTTCGAAATCCCTGGTTCGTTAACTGAATCTCTGGGAGCGCGTTAAAAATACGAGTTTAAACCAGTTATTTTCTAAGAAACATTGGCATTGCTTGGGTACAATCTGTCAACCTCAGTGCGTGATAAATGGACGTGTAACTATTAAGTTCACGTGTTGCACGCGTCACTGTTATTACGTCACTATGACGCGGCGAAATACTGCAGCCCTAGTCAGACCCTCCAAGTGGCCAGAACAGCAGAAAGGCTGAGGATGGCCGCTGACCATCGTTTGTGATCAGAACTAATTAAGTTATTTTGTGTGTGTGTGTGTGTTTATCCAGAAGAATTATGACAGACGTGGAATAACATTTTATAACGTTTCGGAACTTCGAAATCCCTGGTTCGTTAACTGAATCTCTGGGAGCGCGTTGGCTTTTAATTTCAGTCCACGATGATTAGTCGCGGTGATTCTGTTACAACATTTTAGGTAGGACAATTCCTTAATGAGGTATCCAAATATTCTTACGACACACAACTTTTAAGTTAAATGTAGGCCGACCTCCACGTTGACACAGAAGTAACGTGTGTGGTATTTGAGGTTTTCACGGGGGGACGGGAAGATGAAGAAGAAGATGATGATAAGGTTCTTCAACCCTGAAAATGGAGAAAGTATGTTTTTCCGAAACGCTGGCATCGATCGACGAGCCACGGGAGTGAATTGTCAAGCACGTGAGTACTCGAAAGCTAAGCCGCTCTTAATTGGCATTAAGAACTGGTAATTATATGTTTCACCTACTTTGAGATTCAGTAATTACGCGTGATGGCCGCAGGGCGCATTTACGGGTTACGTAAGGTTATCAGAGTGAACAGCGATTAATTCCCTAAAGGGAATTAACAAATCGATCTCTTTAAGCGTTTCGTTTTTCAGAGGCAGGAAGTGAATTGTCTCCAGATGACCTTCGTGCCTCGGATGGTTATGAAATAATCTGACTCTGTGTTCATAGGTGAAATTTTTCGTGCAGTGCATCACAGAAGTATACATTTATAAGAAGTTATAATGACGACTTCGTTCGTGGACAGATGTAAGTCAGTTCGCATCTGTAAATCAGTTTTACGACAAATCAAAATTCTAATCAGCGGACCGAACTTAGCAGCCGAATGGTTGGCACTCCTGTTTCTTATTCGGGAGGTCCACCCTCGGCTAGAAGACAGGCCGTCATGACTTCCGAGTTTTCCTCAGCCTCTCCAGTAAATTCCGGGACAGAACCTTACATCGCAAATCGATGCATTTACGATTAGCAGTATCAATTCTTCCCCTGACACGACGCCGTGTATTGGCAGATAAATAGACAATTTCACTGTCGCAATGTAAAATGCATTTCTCTTCAAATAATCAGAGGCAAAAGAACCAATCAGAACGAGGCCACGAGAAAAAATTCGGCCTTGGTAACTTTGTAAGAGTTCTTATTTAACACAGGCGCATTGGTTTAACAGCTTAATGCACTTTAAGTTATGTAAGGTTTGAGGTTTCCACAGCGGCGAGTATGAAGATTTCTGTCTTCTGGCTTGTCATCGCCCTGATGACGGAGGCAGTATGACCTCCGAAACGTTGGTTAACATCTACACAGCGCAATAACCCAGAAGACAGAAATCTTCCACTTAAGTTCCTTACATCATCATCATCATCATGACGTTCGTATTTTATGGTCTATTTAGCGTCAATGATAGGTTTAATAATGAATTGGGAAGGATGCGGTCATAGCCTCTTATGGTGGCACTACCCCGGCATTTTCTTGGAGTGGCTGAGGAAAACCACGAAACCTCAGTCAGGAGTGGCAACCACTCGACCGCGACGTTCGGGTGATGAACATAACCAACTGAACTCCCGACCTGTTGGGTTGCGAGGACGTTCCGTGCATCTTTTGTTGACAGCCTGATGACGTCCGTCTGCCCTTCTGAATAAACACGGCCCCCGCCACGTCGGCACCTTGCTAATTACGAAAATGAATTACCGTGGAAGGGTGGACGGACAACTCGTGATATAACACGCGTTTGTTTACACAGTGACCACACCTAATTTCCGCTGAAGACACGACGACGTTCGCAGATGCTGATTGGCCGTGTTTTAAGTGCGTGACCACGCCCCCAGAAGTCCTCATTGCCAGCAACTCGGAGCAGTGACTGCAGGTGACGAGGAACTATGAAGAGCCAAGGGGCAAGTCACTACTTCTCCACGGGGGTGATTCACGAGGCATCGGAAAACCGGGTCAAGGTAAGACTGTGGAACACGTCGCCTTCACCTTCTGGGTGCCTTGCCGGAACTCTGGTAAGTGAATGACCTGTCTACAAGGCGTCGTGGCCTACTCAACACCACAATTCGTAAGGTAAGTAACATTAATGCGCCAGCTGGCACGTCCAAACGCAGAGGAGCCAAATTTATTAATAAATAAATTAACCTGAGCACAATACATCGGATGCAATGGGTAGCCATGGATCGGTCGTCAAAGCATTCTTGGAAAGCGGGTGCGCCGTGCGATATTATGACGGCAGAGTTCCTCCCTGATGATGGAGACAGTAAGCGGGACCGAAACCTTGGTCAATTTCTACCATAGTACACGGCGCGACATCCCAGAAGACAGCCATCTCAAATGTGTATGTGTGTTCAACAAACGAGATAACAGATTTGTTAACGTAAAAAGCCTGGTACTCCAACGGACCCGGGTTTATTCCCACCCCATGCCACCAGCATCGAAATAAAAGAGTGACAAATCTGACAGTAGACATATAACGACAGCGAATCACCTGAAGACGGTAGTAATCCAACTCTCGAAACGTCGAGCATATTAAATACACCGTTGCTCCTTACTAGCGACTACCACGCAGAACAGCGATCAATCAGAGCACAAATTTAGTCGTCAACACAAGATGTAGGCCCACTGTCCGCGGATTTCTGTCGGTAGGGAAATGGAATTGTTTTCATACCAGGAACACCCGTGGGGGACGCCTCAAGTCCATGGTCCAGGTTCATTGTTCTGCTGTGGCTCGTGAAACAGTCACACATTTACGAAACCAGGAATGTCCCGACGCACTTTAACACTCTGAAGCCGAGGCTCGTTTAAATAACATTTAAAAATTCGGTCCGTACCGCGAAGAAAACACAACACTTCACCATTACAAATATCAACTGGTTAACGCTGTTTAAGGAAATAATCGCTGTTTATATTGTGAGAATCATAGGAAATCCATGGATACACTGAGTAGGTATCTAAATAATATTTAAGAATTCAGTCCGTACCGCGAAGAAAACACTACACTTCACCATTACAAAGATAAACTAGTTAACGCTGTTTAAGAAAATAATCGCTGTTTATTGTGATAATCATTCGAAACCCATCACACGTACAAAGATCTGAATTATCCATCGTTAAAATAGGTGGTACATATAGTTACCACTGCGTTTAAATGCTGTGACCAAAGCGGGTAGCGGCCATCTGACGGAACGGTTAGCTTGAATTCGGTAATGCCATTTAATCCAATCGAATAGTTAAGACTAAATGCCTAAATGACTACGGGGACGGTGACGTGAAGGCGGGGTTTGAATTTGAGTTTCTTGTAGTAAACGTCGCCCCTCTGTTGGGATTTAAGAATATATATATATATATATAATCTTACTTTCTCCATAGCAACGCCATGTTTCAGGCACCGACACGTGTTTTCCAGGCGTTGCCGTGGAGACTACGAAACACGATAACTTTACGTTTGTCCACTTCAATTCCAGCGACACAAACTGGAATTTTTTATTTGTTTATCATCTCATGGAATTTTTTATATTTCAGTGTTTCCATTTCAGAAATTTACACTGCATAATTAGTAAGGGCTACTTACTACAGTTTAGACCGAAGGGCTGGAAAAATGTGGAGTTAGCGTGATGGCAGAAAATTATGATAAGAACGGACGTCTGTAGTTACGCATGAAGCGGGCATTAAGGGGGCATTTTAAACAGCGCGGACAACGCCCAAGTGGGAACCAGAAAATGCGGACTGCCTCGCCCTTAACTTGTTTACGTGGCTGAAAGCATCGCACGTTTTGTACACTCATCCCATTAACAAATTAGTTTTGCGTCGCTTGGTTATTCGTGACTGCCAACACACCAACTAGCCAACACCATGGAACAGAGTCCTTAGCAACCACTTAAACCCAGTGGTAAATATATGTACCACCCGCTTTAACAATGAGTAATTTTGCGCTTTGTACATGTGGGTTTCGTATGATTCTCGCAGTGAACAGCGTTAACCAGTTGATCTTTGTAATGGTGAAGTGCGGTGTTTTCTTCGCGGTACGGACTCAGTTTTTTTTAAATATTAATCAGACGAACTATGATTCTCACTGTAACGAGCGATTATTTCTTAAACAGCGTTAACCAGTTGATCTTTGTAATGGTGAAGTGCGGTGTTTTCTTCGCGGTACGGACTCAGTTTTTTTTAAATATTAATCAGACGAACTATGATTCTCACTGTAACGAGCGATTATTTCTTAAACAGCGTTAACCATATGATCTTTGTAATGGTGAAGTGCGGTGTTTTCTTCGCGGTACGGACTGGATTCTTAAATATTATTTAGACGAGCTTCGGGCTTCAAGCAGTTAATTACAGACTGCAACGTCACTGTTAGTGCGCGAACTAAGCCGATCTGCAGTTACCGCTCAATACCAGGCTCTACCGATAACGAGCACTGCATTACGTGAGTGAAGTCGGTTTTTTGCAACACGCTTACTGACAGCTACTGCACTGCCCGAAAGAAAGACACACCAACGCACTGTTCCAAAGAACCGGCTTCTTAAATCTTGTCAACACCGACTTGTTGCCGAGCTCAGTGCTATTCGTTACAACATCCGCTAATTACTTATACGTTGACGTTGAGCCTGCTTTCGGGTGCTCGTACCATGTGGAAGGGTTCTGTGCTTCCGACGTTTGACGAACATACCGCCCCCATCATCAGGGCCGAAGTGAGGAGTGTTGTGTGAGTGGGAAATTTTCTAAATGGTTTCAATGCATAGTCCCGCAATTTTTTACTGAATGTGGCGGCCGTGGTTAGTACTCCTTCTCGGTGTTCGGTTTAAATATCGGTCCTGAGATCGGATATCTTCACTGAGACTTTCCGTGGGTTTTCTCAGTCCCTCCAGGAAATTGCCGAAATGGTACCTTACATTCATTGTAACAAAGTAAGAGCTTTTGTTTGTTCGTGCATGTTACACACGCTCCTTGCCCACAGCCGATATTGTCTGTTCACTGGGTGAAGGGAACGAGTTGTGTTGTCATCCGCTTTCTGTAATTTTGTCCTAGCCGGAAGACTCGTGTCCAGCGATTTATAAATATCTCGAATACACTAATAAACTCTTATTATGACGCATGACGTAAGCTGCATATTAAAGTGTCTGTGACAGTCGTAACACAAGAGTGGCCGCGGGAAACAGATCCATCACGGACATGCAACGTAGATCGGGGCTTGGACACGAATTTGAAATGCAGGTCACCTGGTGCGTGTTCTATTCCATAACAAGATTAAAAAAAAAAATACGTAAAGTTGAGCTTTCAAACCCCAGGAGACACGGATGAGGGTAGAAACAAAATTAAATTATGAAAAACTGGCCGTAAGGATGTGGACTCGACATATAATATTAATTCGGCCCACACGGGTTTAAAACTTTGGTTTGTCGCGAATTAACACAAATATAATCTACAAAATTTGCTACCGGAATTCATTTAGTCAGGGGACCGACATGACAGCACACGTAGCACGAATGGAATAGCAAGAAATGGAACGGTACGCGGGAGGATAATATTAAAACGAACATTGGAGAAAACGAATTCATGGCTCGGAATGGAGTTCTAGGGTGAGATGTCGTGAATAAGAAGAAATGGTTTAGTTTCCGTATCACAGAGTCTGTCGTAACATGCAATCAATAATATTTCAGAGTGCCACAGGGCAACACTGCGAGGTCATTCTCCTGTCGTCAATTATAATTACGTCACAGTGCTCACACGAGCGCCGTCTCCATCTTAAAAAAACACGTGACTCGCTGTCGCGTGCCATAACACAGCTGAGACAAATGAAAATCACGTTTACGAAGAGGTTGAATTCGAGCGGTACTTCCGGGTGTTAGAGACCAAAGCGCCAAGAAAAATATTGGGGGGGGGGAGTAGCAGGAGGGTAGGAAAAAACCCAGCGCCATGAGGAGCTTCGCCGAATATTATTGGGTGATAAGATCAAGAATGAGAGGGGCTGGACACGTAGCACGCATAGGCAAACGACCACCTGCAAGACCTGAAAATCGATGGGAAGATAATATTAAAATGGATGTAAAATAGGGTGTAACGTCGTGGGCTGTTGAGAACACGGCAATGAACCTTCTGGTCCTATAAAATTACGGGATGTCCTGTCAAGATGAATTAGAACTGCTCATTAATTAAGGGCCCTTACAAGTATGTTAATCATTTAATAACCATGGTGTCTATTGCGGTCTAATGGGTTATGACGCCGCCTGGTTTATGTTTACCAACGTTTCGGAAGAAAATATCGCTTCCATTTTCAGGGTGAAGTCTTCTCTTCCTGACGTGCTGTATATACCACAATCAGCCACTGTGTAAGGCCGCCATTACAAACCACGTTACGCCCAAATTTTCAAGTATTCTTCCAATCATGGGCTTCACCTCCCAAAATTTTGCATAATTTTTCAGTTAAGTCTGTAACTTTACACACACACACACACATCCAATTGAGTCGTACACTTTGGACCAATACGTACCGACACTTGATAAATGTTTCCCCGTGGGCCACTGGTCTGGATGTTCGTGGCGGTCTCGTAGCGAGAGGTGCCGGATGTCTTTAGCTGGGCCGTGTCAGCAGCTGAGATGTTTGTGCTTTCCAGCTCTTCCGGAGCCGACAGGTGCCTGAGGAGATCCGCCAGTTCGACGTGGTCTTGGAGGAACCCCATCATATTTACTTCTGCGGCGAAGAGATCAGGGGACACGTGAAGGTTGACTTGGCTGGATGTCTCACGGTGCAAGGTCTGTGATAAAAAGAACATAACCCAGTAACAGACAGCACGTCAATTTAATGACGATGCACTAACCGCGGGCGTTCCTTGTACATGTCACGGTTGCTGGACATAAATTTGCATAAACCATTTTGATATTCACTGCCTGCAGTTTTTAATACAGTCAATAACATGACATGAACACTTGAACAATTTAGTTCTAGTAAAGATAATATCAAGTAGTCAGCGCACTGTTGACAGAAGTGTCAGAGATTTTAGTGATAAATCCTATCAAGAACGCACAATCTTTTGCCACAGGTATAATCGTGCGGTTTGTGGGCGAGGCGTACGCGAGTGTCCCAGAGCAGAAGGAGACCTCGCCCTGGAACGTGCGACACATCTCAGGCATACGACGAAACCTCTGCAATAAAAACAAGATGTGAGTTTACGGGAAAAAACCACTGAAACGTATTTCAAGTGAGCGTACGCTGTGACAGACCGTGGAGAATTATGGCAAATTCACGCCCAGTCAGTAAGGTCGAAACAACGATGCATCTTGAGTTTCATAACAAGTGGGCGCCCTCTGTCTGTTTCTGCAGAAGCCCTTCCATGCCGGATTTGTCTGGGGCAGCATCATCGTGTTGCGGAACGGAGGCTGGGTCTCAGGATTCTCCTGGTGAGGACGGATGGACGAAACGTCCTCAGAGACAGGCGCGCCCATTGCACCGGACAAGGAGCAGAGATAAGAACAAAGACGTGGCATTTCGCTCATACGAGAAGTATTTTGAGCACAAGATGTATGTCTTTGGTCACAAATACAGCAGTAAGTAATCTGCAGAATGCTCCTTATCATACCACAACCTTATACACACTGGGGTCATACATACAGACTATGGTCTCTGGTCGTAATGTTCCGAAAGTATACAGAAGTGAGCTATTTCTTTTGGCACAAATTTGACCACCTGATGATAGGTCCACGGAGGATGCCCCTCCCTGCTCTGTCTTCTTTACTGTTTGTCGTCAATTTTGATGAGTCTCACCTTTGGCTCTGCAGGCAAACGCGAGCGGCTGTGGACAGGGGAACACAGATTTCCGTTCCACTACACTCTTCCAAACAAGCTTCCATCCTCATTTCATGGCCGCCTCGGATACATACGCTACTTCTGCGAGGCAACGCTTGAACGCAGCGCAATGCCGAATATTCAGTCACGAACAATGTTCAGTGTTAGCAACATCGCTGATGTTAACACGGATCCAAAAGCAGATGTAAGTTCATTGCATTTGAGTAACATTCAGCGCATTGTCGCTGACGACAGACTGACGTTTAAGGTTTCGAAGCAAGAAACTTTGAGACGTTACGCTCTGTTCTGTCAGATTGAATAATACAGACATCAACCGGATGTTCCTCACGAAATTTTGAACGTGCACAATGCCGTCAGAGGCTGTCATTTTAACCCTAGTGAAAATTTTGAATGCGGACGAGAGTAAGCACACTTTAGAGAGTTTGGAATATCACGACATGGTTATTGAAAGTGGATCCTCCAAAGTTTTAGAGATCTCTCTAGAGGTTCTCTTCATCAGCATTAATATATTTTTGATCATTTTAAATTCTAACAGAACCAGTGCATTAACACGTCCTTTAGGTCTTCCTGTATATTACTAAAAATTAGAAATCGAAAGTATAATTTGATGACGTTAGTCGGGTTGTAACACCATTTGGTCTTGCAGTAAGTACCTTGGCTAGGGCTGGCCAATTCCCCCCCTAGCGTAGTCTTTTTCCTCACCCTAAATAAAGTATCACACATCAGCTCTGAAGATGGAGACAGTATGATCCTCCAAATCAGTGGCACATAAGTTCAAGTTTGCAGAACACTGCGACCCAGAAGACCAACACTGACATTTTGATTGCCACGAGAATCTCAAATCTCATAGGTGACGTAACCTGACACCCACCTCATGAATGAATTCCAAAATTGACAATCTTCCCCGTCGTTTTGGGGTGTTAGTAACATTTCGATATTTGTGTGTAAATCTTCCCTGCAGTGTTGCGTCAACGAACAGCGGAGTACCAATTCCTGCCTCTTCTGCTGTCCGAAGGGCACCATCATAGTTTCTGCGAGTCTCAAGAGGAGGGCTTACGCACCTGGAGAGGACATACACGTTTTTGCAGACGTCCTCAACATGAGCAACACGCCAATATACAGGAGTTGCGTTAAGCTCATTCAAGTAAATATTCTTTTAACTGCAGCAGGAAGATACTTCCTCTTAAATGGACATGCTCTGAACAAGACACTAGCATGGACAGTGTTCGGAAATTACAGTTAAATAAAACCATAGAAATTTCGATTATCGATTACTTTGCTGACGTAAGCAGTTTTAAATGTCATTAACCACCTGGTGACACAGAGCCCTAAATATCAATAGAGAAACAAATTACAAAATCTAATAATTACTTGAAATGGGCCTGGACATGTAACCCACAAGCGTCGCAGTTTTAATGTGATAATAATTACTTAATTTCCAAATTAAAGAAAACAAATTAACACTGTCTACACTTTGAGGGCCTTTCTGTAGAAACACGATTTAAAAACCAAGAGTACTGACAGTGGCCATGGATACTAAAAGCTCATTTGACGTTATGGGAGTTTTGGGCTTTATGGGATAATGCGTCTATTACTTTGGATTTATCTGTCATTAGCGAATGGTAAC
This sequence comes from Zootermopsis nevadensis, assembly GCF_000696155.1. The sequence continues at coordinate 32,249 of NW_019060297.1, read as the reverse complement.
TTTTCAGTATTATACGTAACAACAGGCTGGAAGATCTAAAACTCTGCCCACGTGTCTCAGGGGAAGTTTATCTGAGTCGCGGAAGGCAAAATGCGGAGAATTCGCCCGTGCATTTGCTTCGTGACACGCCATTTCAGGTAGCAACGTACTTCTCTAACAAGGGCTTCCAGAGTCACGTGGACGAAGTGGTGATCAGCCAAGTGTACCGAGGGCGAGTGTCCTGCGGTGAGTCGGACACGTGGGACGCAGTTCCGATCAACGTTCCTCCGCTGCCACCAACATCGAGGCTCGAGAACTTCTGCAAGTTGATGGACATAGAATATCGGCTTGATGTGAGTATTCCTGAGTCGGCAGAGACCTGGGATCAGTCCGTCCTGTGACACCGTCTCTCATTCTCTCTCGTCTCAAAAGTTTCCCCCTTCAGGCCACGACCACCAACCTTCACGGCGTCACATGACAATCCGTAAAAATGTTTTCAGTTCTGTAACATAATTTTATACCTACAATGTTATCACACAAAAAGAATGGGTCAAATAATTTTCATGTTCTTAATCGATTTAAATCCAACCTTTTCTAGATAATTCACTTGTAATATATACACAAAACATTCACTGCCACGCACAGTTTTTCTTCATTTGTAACAACAGGCAAATTTCACATTACGATTTCTCAAAACACAGAAAAGGAGCCAAGGAATGCTCAGCTAGTGAAGAAATTACACGCGTTTTACAGAACTCAAAGCTTCATTACGATGTCTCTGCCCCCCCCTCGGGGTGGGGGGTGGGGGGGTGTCCAGTCCTCACCCTCTCGCATCCTCCGGCATTAATTTCTTAACATTACAATCCAATCCGTGGCTCAGAACAAAAAAACTTTAATGACACCAAAGTCTGCAGTTGGACGAGATCCATAGCCTCCTCAGTCCAATCATCCTCCGCCGCCCGCAACTTACTGTGCAATACAAATAAGGCTGACCTAACGCAGGAAGGTAACAAAGTTTACATTTGCATCCCCAGTTCGACGTGGACATTGCCGGAGAAAGCAGCCCTCTGGAGCTCCGGATGCCACTCATCGTCGGTTCAGTGCCTCTTCACCGAGAATTCTCCAAACTGGAGCTAACCGTGGCCGAGGGCTGCAAGGATCTCATACCTCAGACGATGGAGACCAAGTACAAACAGCTGCGTGAGTTGTCTGACTGAGACTCAGAGGCATTTCCTAAAGGAACTAGCTCAAAATCTAACCTCCTTACTGTTCAGGCTGCAGCTACAGGTTAGTTACGCCCTTGTACACAAATGGAATAAAACAAAACACACACGACCGCCGTGAAATAGAAAATGCCGGAAGTCTTTTACGCCAGAGTTATAAACTACCCGAGTCATAATTTTTCTACACCAATTTATTAGAAACTGTTTCATTATTAAAGCCTTTATAATGTCATGATTATAAAACTACGATCATATATTTTCACTCGCCCTGATTCTGATTTTGAAAACTTATTCCATTCATAAAATAACAACAAGCACTATCATATCATCTGCCTGGAGAGACTGAGGAAAAGCACAAAACATCAGTCAGAATAGCCGTGAGAGCTTCATGTTACTTAATTGTGATTCTTAACAATTGTGTGACTTACTAACATCAAGTAATTCTTAGATGAAATTTAAGTTGGTGGGCAAGAATAAGTACCATCACGTTCTTCAATGATCTGACTTAAGATAAGCACGAAATGCACTACTGGCTTCAGTCTTCTTAAGTGCTAACCGACCCATGTGACTGGCAGGGGAGAGAGAATTCTGCCTCTTAACTTGCCAGCACGTGAGGCGTCTTCGAGAGGAAATCGACTTGGCCACATTTACTTCTGAACTCAGGACCGCGTTGTGTCCTGTTGCAGCTGCCGTCTTCAGCGGGCCCTGTGTCTGGGGGCCGAGGTCAGTGGAACTGTACTATTATCGCCAAGTAAATCGTCAGCAAGAATCACGTCCCGTGCCTACTCGCATTCCCCAGGTGGTCCTTGCCCCTCGCCAGCGAGACAAGGTGTTTGCCCCCCGCTACATCTGCTACAAGAACGCGGCGCGACTGACGAACGGCTGGGGGTCAGCTCACGCCGTCCCCCAGATAGTGGTAACTGAACATCCCCCAAACGCGCGTCACCCTCTTCACTTGCTTCCCGTCGTGCCCAGGCGCCACTCTGCCCCAGGGCACATCACCGCCCTCACTCCGGACAGGGTACCCGGAACTCCTGCAGACACGTGCGACAGACAGAAACTGCCCGACATTGAAGAGGCGAGATGAGCAATTCCGTGCGCTATGCAGCTCTTCGGAAAGTGGCGACGGGAATCCAGTTCACCGATACGAGCGGAATTCTTAACCCACTCACTGCCGGCCTAGTCATTCAAGCTTTATCGAATTCCAGGACGATTTTGTTAAAACAAAACTCAGCTGTGGAACAAGCTTCACTGTGCTCACAACAAGAGACAAAAAGTGCCAGAAATCGAATACCCTGTATGTCTATGTTATCTGCCTGTTTAACAAACACATTAATTGAATTCAATAAAAAAACAGTTTCAAAGCATCATCATAAACATCTCTCGGTCTCTGCGAAAGAGGCAGATAACTTAGCTTCGGTTTAAAACCAAGTTTCACTTGATTTAGAAAGAGTTGGCACAGCTCCGTACCACAAAATCAAAATCATATCCACGGTCACTTTTAGACGTATAAAAATACAACATGAGACGAACAAGTCCGGAAATTATAATGCAATAAAAATAACATAATTTTAAATCAAACAAGTGAGTAATTTATGGACGATGCAGAACGTATTTTACACATCAAAATTAGCGCGCCTTCCAGGACACACATTTCGTTTTCTTAACATTTTACGTACGAGGTCCACAATTAATTATCAGTGCCAGACAACAGCTGATTCTTCTTGCACAGTGAAAACCTGCGAATTATTTCCACATAATTTTGGCTCCAGGGACACGGCCGTCTTCTGAGATGGCGTCCCGTGTAGTCTGGTACAAGTTTACAGACGTTTCAGAGGTGCTTCCCGCCTCCATCATCAGGGTGATCGCAGATCCTGTCCCTCTGACAAGGTGAAATCTCAGTATAAAACATCGCCTCATGCAGGTTATAACTATTTATCTTATAACCACCCTCAGGGCCTGTAAATTGCCTCTTCCTGAATAAAAGTAGGGAGAAAGTATTTCGCTCCGTTCCTGTCTTACACCTGATTTGTACTAAAGCCCTCTAAAGACAGCGGTGAGTGTATAAACCGCGAGTTTTCACATAATTAACGCTGCATTTTGCCGGCAGAGGATATTATACATTTGTTTGGCACATAAAATACCTCTTATTTCCTTAAACAGCATTAGCCAGTTAATCTGAGTAACAGAATAAATGTTTGAATATTATTTAGAGACTAAGTGTTACCACTCAGATCTATCCCGCGGGACAAGAAACTTTCCGACACTAACCTCCTCAATTACACCTTTCAAGCGACTTCGTCAGGACAAACAAATCAAGACTTAACTAACAAACTCACCGAATGGAACAGAACTCAAATAAAAGCAATGTAAAATACTTTAAGATGGTAAGCAGCTTTCCTTGACCTCGTGACATCAGCTGACTTATCTTGTCTGTGCGTATTCCAAATTGCATGTTTCGATGTTTGACATCAAATTAAAGAAAAACGTTCATGTCCCAAGGTCGGGATAATCTAAAGTGATGCAGATGGTTTGGACTTTTTGCCGAGTCGTGTATGAAGGTGATAAATGTTTCGACAAACACTGCAGCTGCCATTGTCAGGGCCAGTGCAGGGGAAAGGTAATGTCTGGGTGTCTGAAAGTGGGAACCTGAGGGGTGCCTGGCGCGTGTGGTGAAAGGGGGGGGGAAGACGCCTACGTTTATCTTCTGGGTTGAAACACTGTGGCTGTGGTTACACTTCCTTGTCTCGTGCAAATTTCGTGGCCTTACGTCTTCAGTACTGGAACAAGTTTGTTCTCAAGGATCGGCACGCAAGGCCAATCAGGGATTCAAATAGCTGTAATTACTGAAGCAAACTGTCATCCGGCTAGATAAGAATTTCCCACATTTATAAACGTCAAACCTCATAAGATCTCTCCCCTGGAGAAAAATTAATCTTGTTTGTCGTAGATGTTGCCTAACAGACTTTTTTAATATGACATTAGATTCTCTCATTTATTACCATTTTATGGATTGCCAACATTAGGTCTTCTGCGTATTAATGTGTAACGTTAGTTACCCGTCTTATTAGGTAAAAATCTCTTTCGTCAGTGTCACTTTGTGTTCATTTCTCTCTGTTTACAGTCATCAATTAAATTGAAATTAAAAACTCTTAACGAAAATTAAACATCGAGACATTAAAATTAATTCGCAAAAAGTATACAGCTTATACTGACAAAACAGTTCAATTTCATCAGCAGCATTTACGTGTTCTCTGTACGTGACACCAAAAACACATTTAAAACACCAAAATAAACATAAATGGCCGTCAATTTCGTTTCTAGTCGCTTCGCCACCTCGGCTCACGTCAAGATCCGAAATGTATTGTCAAAGTCATTATTTGCGGAAATTACAATTGCGCACGCCCAATTATGTTGAACAGCGCACTTGTGATCCCCAAGCCTAGAAACAGCGGCAGATGCCCCGATCTGGTAATCACATGGCCGCGAGACCATCGAAAAAGACGAATGCAAAGAAAATGTTTTACTATAAAACACAACACCGTGATTCATGTACTTAATAATAATACCTAAGCATTTCTGCATTCACTTCTTTACAAACAGGACGAGCGAGCTAGCCTGGGAACCTTCAGAGTCGGTAAAACACCACCCATCATCGCCCTAACAAACAAAGGGCTTCTCCCATCTCTTTCGTTCTGTCTGGCCGATGTTTTCATAATTGGAAGGGGCTAATTATTAATTAACTGCTTAATTAGTTAACGAATTTTAATGAAACATCATCGTGACCAACCTGCAGCGGAAACCAAAAGCTCTCTCTCTCTCTCCTTCCCATAGACCAAGGCCACGTAAAGGAACACGCCAGGGCATGACAGTCTGCCTGACCTACGGCCTTACGACGCGGAACTGACCAGTACGTTGCTACCTACGACTTAAAACGATGCTAACAAATCATCACACACGTGTTCTTTAACGTGGCCTCCGCGTTGGAATTTTTTCGGTATGACTTAAGAAGCACACCTAAATAATATTTAAGAATTCAGCCCGTACCGCGAAGAAAACACCACACTTCACCATTCCAAAGATCAGCTGGCTGACGTTGTTTAAGGAAATAATCGCTGTTTACATCCGAATCACCCCCCCCCCCCCTACCCTATTTCTTACCCCATCCTGTCTCCTAAATCCCTTGTCCTCACTAAACTTGTTCATACCAGAAGGACGAGCGGGCGCTGCCTGGGAACCTTCGTAGCCCACAACCAACTTTATACCCCTCCCCCCATTTATAACAGTAGTGCCTATCGCTACTCCCCCCACTTTCTCTCTTCGGAGGCAGTAAGCACCTTTGAAACGCCGCCCAATTTCTACCAGACTATTCGGCGCAACATCGCAGGCAGAGCTAAGACATTTTTCACCGCTCTCCGAATCTGAAATCTCACTAAGAATCTTTTGAAGAGCTACGAAAATTCAGAATTCGGGACAGCCAGGTTTTCGCCAACCTAAACCATTACTGCAAGGCACCTCTTGGCTTCCTTTGCGGGGTCAATACATTACTGGGCCGTCAAGGCGAACAGGAGGAACACGATATGAGGAGGACGTGAGCAGGAAAGGCCAGAAGGATGATTTCACTACACACCCACGTTGCTCTCGAGTTCTTTATCATTGGCTTTTTTTTGTGACGAACATCTGAAAACAAACGTTGGCAGAGAATATAATTTATTTGCCGTTCAGCCACCTGACGCGTTCTTGTAACCCGGGAATCTTCCCATCACATGAAAACAAATTATCCATCTTCGTAACTGACATTAAGACACCAAAATTAAAACAACAACGCAATGAAATGTGTCCTCAAGCGAGAACCTTCAGTCACAATTTCCTTTAAAGCGAACTACCTTTGTTGTTGTTGTTGTCGTCGTCGTCGTCAGCACACATGGGTAACGATGTAGTTCAAGCTCACAGGCCTAATTAGCATCTACATTCGAACTTTAACGTAGTGTACGACCGTGAACCACTTCTTTCGAGACATTCACAGTCAACCTAATTCGAATGATTAGCATTCGAATTTCTTCTTTTTACGACCGGAACGCCACAAATTTCTGATACGCTGAGCAACTTTTTATTTCTGAAATTATTCAGATTATGACTCACTGATATTTAAAAGAATATATACTACGTTGTCAGTTTACATTTACACTACAAAATGTTAACAAGATATGGCTGCAATAATTAGAAATCGTCGGCAAAAATTATATTAAGATGGCGTCGGGCGTCTGCGTCGCCAGAGATTCGAAGAAATTGGACAAGAGGAATGGGAGAATGCATGCAGCAAGAAGGCGTAATCGAAGACGATATTGAACGTATTTTAATTGCAGACAATGGAGTGGACAGCAACGGCGGTGGTGATGAATCGAGTGATGTCAGAAAGTTAAGGTCTGTGAGGGAGGAGTGGAAGATCTGGAGGAGGACCGACGAGTTCTGAAGAAGATAAAATCATCTAAGACTCTCTGCAGTGTTAATTTTCTAGTGGTGTGTAGTGAAATCGACTTTCCTGCGTTACATACCGTGGTGACATTTTATTTGGAGTGTACTGTACGCGGCCTGCTGCCATCCCTTCCAGCAATCTTCCGGTAAGTGACTCGCTCCGATGATCCAATTCACAAGGTTCAGAGGCCAAAAACGCTGGAACGCAGTATACTTGTGGTCACAGAGTCAAGAGTTTGCCTGTCACAAACACAGGCCCTCACACGAGGTCTCCGTTCGGGAAATACGCGACTGTAATCCAACCGCGGCGACCACACAATGCGAACCAATCACGACTGCTGTCTTCTGTGAAATTGCGCCGCGCAGTCTGATAGAAACTGACCGACGTTTCAGAGGTACTTTGAGCATCCATTATCAGGACGATAACAGAAGACAGCCATCTTCATATTCGTCGCCGAAATCTCAATACGAGACATTAAACAATCGTTTATTTTAAAATCACTCTCAGGGCCTGTAAATAAACCCTTAACGGATGAAAACACGAAAAACACTTTTCCACGCGACTCCACCACCCGCTTTGCAAGGATTCGGTTTTACGACTAACATACGTGGATCGCTTATTTGAATGTCAGAGTTGGTCGCCTTCAGCTTGCAATTTGGTGTAAGGTCACGCAGAATTTGGAGGGTCTCCAGAGGTGAACGACTTGCTGCCCGCAGTTTTCATGCAAAGTGATCAGTGACCAGAGTAAAAGCGAGCAGTATATGACGTTTACACGGCGAGGAGTCTCGGTTGTTGCACCGTGTAGTGTGGTAGAACTTTACCCACGTTCAGAGGTCCTTGCTGCCTCCATCATCAGGGCGACTCACCACATAACAATATTCCTTCGAACGCGTGGCGAAGTTAAAATATTTCAGGACGACTGTAACAGAGTAGCCCAATATTACAGAAATATTCTGAGAAGAAATTAAATTACGAGAATGCTCGTAGCGTACGTAATTCATAACGCTGTATGACCATAGAGTAACCAGCAATTCACTTCCACGCACCCAGAAAAAAAAAGCGCGAAAACTTGATATGGAGAGGCGGGAGTTAGTGGCGATTTTAAACGCGGGATGTCAGGGTTGCAGAATCGCTCCTCCTCCAATGCGACGCAGGAAACGTAAAAACGACATTTCAGTCGGCAAGGCTGATCACTTACAACATGTGATTCTTGGCTATGTCGGCGTATTTTTATTTGTCCTCAGCATAAGAAGGCGTAATCAACGTTCCCTTGAAACCAGTCACGATCGGGCGGAGGCGAAGATCGTCTAAATGGATGCAAAGATGCAACCGAACTGCAGATGACGACACCTGTGATCCTACATTTGCCTCCACGCCTCCCTTCAAGATCTATAACTCGAATTATCGCTACTGCGTATTAGACATCCACTCCTAATCCATAAGAAATTTTGTGGTTAACAATTTACGGTGTTCTCAAGTGTGTTTAAGAGACAATCACACGATAATTTTACAGACAGCATTTTTTCATAACAGCGCACTGAAGATAAGGGACCACGGTCATGTCAAGACAGCAGCGAGACCGAACACACAGTGCAGTCTCGACAAATCTATAATTTCTATAAAAATAAATGGTCCGGGAACAAGGATCTATGTCGTTATTGCTGCTATGAGGCGAGACTATGAATGCGTTGATCTGCGGTCTCTGACGAGCTCTTTGTCCCTTCCCACACGACATACGAACAAAAAAGGTACCAACAGTGGAATTACATCACATTACAGATCTCGGGGAAAAACTGTTCCAGGGTCACTCTGTCAACGATAAATCAAATACGGGCTCAAACCTGGGTCTCTGCGGTGACTGGCAGCTAATCGCCTGAGCTGTGGCACGCCCCGATGAACCAAGGGCGACCGGTGGTTTCTTGTGGCGTCGTAGTTAGCCTGTGGATTCAACAGCCATTTCTTGATCGCCAGCCACCACAGGCTTCTCAAGAAAGACTTGGTTAACCCTCTAAAGGCAGCGGTGAGACTAAGTGTTACCACTCAGATCTATCCCGCGGGACAAGAAACTTTCCGACACTAACCTCCTCAATTACACCTTTCAAGCGACTTCGTCAGGACAAACAAATCAAGACTTAACTAACAAACTCACCGAATGGAACAGAACTCAAATAAAAGCAATGTAAAATACTTTAAGATGGTAAGCAGCTTTCCTTGACCTCGTGACATCAGCTGACTTATCTTGTCTGTGCGTATTCCAAATTGCATGTTTCGATGTTTGACATCAAATTAAAGAAAAACGTTCATGTCCCAAGGTTTTCCCCGGGATAATCTAAAGTGATGCAGATGGTTTGGACTTTCTGCAGAGTCGTGTATGAAGGTAACTCAGAACAAATCCTTCCGAGTTCTTACCTTAATATAATCTCTTCCTGATCTCAAGAAATAAGGATGCAAATTGGTCTATCCATTGCGGAGCTATAAGCGAACAAACATATGAACCCACATTTAAACTTTGCATTTAAGGTTAGGTTAGGTTAGGTTAGTTTAGTTTAGGTTAGGTTAGTTTAGGTTAGGTTAGGTTAGGCGAGCTTCCACATAAGGTTAGTTTAGGTTAGGTTAGTTTAGGCGAGCTTCCACATCTAAAGGGTTAAAGGTGTACAAATTACTACAGACTTACAAATTATTCGAGATTTTACCCTGCAAAACCTAGAATGTGGCACAAGTTTTACATAGGAAACACAAATTTTAGGGCAGTATTTTGAAGTCAATAGTATTGTGGCACTGACACGTTAATCAGCAGATAAAAGAATCGCGATTCTCTTCAGACACTTCAAAGAGAAGAAAATAACTGAGCTTGTAGTAACTCGTTACGAAATAACAAGTAATTTCGCGGTCCAGGTTACATGCGGTTTCGAGCAGGATGTTGCCCGCGGGCCGCCGATTGCAACACGAAGCTTCTGAAGCAATTCACGGAGGCTGCGTCTTCATTACGGCATTCACGATCAGTCACTGTTAACTTACGTAACTAATTATTATTCGTTACAGGGATTTATAAGGACAGACGAAGGAGGAATGAAATAAACCAAAATTTCCCATTTTCTCGACTTTTTGCCATAGAAGATACGTAAAATGCAACTGAGTTTTAAAAAGGTTGGCTTCTGGTGGTGTTGCGCCATGCAGCCTGTTATAAATTAGCCGACGTTTCGGAGGTGTATACCGCCTCCATCATCAGGGTTCTGATAAGTCAATCCTCATGCTCGTCGTGAGAACCTGACACCTCGCCTACACTCCGGTTCTACGCCACAGCTAAATGCTTATGGTTGATATAAATGGTTCTTGCACCGTGGTGCAAGTCTTTTTGTTTCGGTTGTAGACAGAAGAAATTGGCCTGAGTTTCGCTGGTACCTGTTTGTATATAAATCCGTGAAGACACTAATTACTATTTAAAGCAACTTCTTCGACATATACCACCTGCTTTAACAACAATTCTGTACAGCCTGATCCTCAATGTAACCGACAATTGCTTCCTTAAACAACATCTAATTTTCTCCGCACCAAACACAGGACATTCTCACGAAATATCAATTTCATTTTAACCTTTCACTTTTAGCTCAGAAATAAGTAACTGGCATTGTAATTGCATCTCTAACTCAGAGAAACATAACCTGTCCAGCAAATTCAACGGTGTAAAAGTGCGTTAAAAATGAACAAGGAACATCTGAAGATGGACTAATCAGCCCGAAACATGTAGCGATGTGTTACACACAAAACATGAAGTACTGGCGTGTTGTGTGCTGACGGCAATCTTTGTGATGGTGAAGTGTTGTGTTTTCTTCGCGGTACGAACTGAATTCTTACGTAATATTTAAACGAGCTTCGGCTTCAAAGGGTTAACCAGTTGATCTTTGTGATGGTGAAGTGTTGTGTTTTCTTCGCGGTACGGACTGAATTCATAAATAAATTGTAGATGAAGTTCAGTTCGCGGTACGTACTGAATTCATAAATATATTGTAGATGAAGTTCATGTTCAAGTGGTTAATCAACGTGGTCTGATGTTGTTCAGAATTGATACAAGCCAAGTAATCTGTATCGATTTATTTAATCGATATCGTATTAAACCATCGAAATTCACGTGATCTCGCGTAGAACTACAAAACGAGCTAAGTAAATACTCAACCTTCAAACGCGCCAGATTAAAGGTAGATCACGCTATAGAGGAACTGAGAAAAACCACGAAACACCTCAACCTGCATGTCCCATCTGTAACCAGGGCCAGTCTGAGTGTGATGCAGAGGAGGGGTTCCTAACTAAACGACCTCGACCGCTGGTCCATTTCCCCGACGTCTTCCCAACTCGAGTTTGCAGCCAAATATTCTGTTTGCTTTTCTTGTTTCCTGCAAGCTTTCAACACTGACAAAGTGACAATGGTGTACGTACATGCAAATCCTCTGCCGATATTTTATCAACCATTCGCCACATCTTCCAGTATTTCGCTGTAGACGATCAGGCGAGGAACGTCCGCCGACCTACACAGGGCGTCCAAAAAAACTTTACGCCACTTCCGTTCTTTGCATTCATCCTGATTCGCGGAATTAATCAGAGCCAGGTGAAAAGTCACGACTAATATTGATAACACAAACACCTACAATTAATATTTTCTCAGCAGAACTGCAGACAAATGAATAGTATGTTAATATTTGGATACTTGAGATTACAATCAACAAAATGACTTAGGAGTTCCTAAAATGTTTGACGTCTCGATCAGGTACATGAAAGTCCACTATGTTGAAAAAAAAAACTCTCACCGTAAGCCAGCTTGATCCATACCGTCTACAGTACAAATACTGACCTACAACTAACACCATACACCAATTTTTATCGGTTATGAAACAGCGAATGAGCGGGGGATCGCGCCGCGTTTCCAAAACCCACCGCAAGACAGCAGCAGTGTCTTCCACCAACTTTAAAAATACGAAATTTGGCGCGAGAATAACAGAAGATGGGACACGGCTTCTTGTGTTCTGTTATTCAGTCTCTCAAAACATTTTATCTCTTTGCTATGTTTACGCTGATAGGCATTAACCACATAAAGCATAGTGGTAACTATATGCACCACCTGCTTTAACAATCAATAATTCTTCATGTTTCCCACAGAGTTTACAAGTTGTTTGTTATTGTGAGTGCAAACAGCGATTACTTCCTTAAACAGCGTTAACAAATTGATCTTCGTAATGGTGAAGCGTTGTGTTTACTTTGCGGTACGGACTGAATTCTTAAATATTATTTAGACGAACGTCCGGCTTCAGAGGAATGTTTTCATTTTCGGATTATCAGCGACACCGTAAAAGGAAATGCAATTATAAACAGACCGAATAGAAAAAAATTAATTATGATATAAAAATCACGTGTCACAGGAAAACTGTGCGGACGTCTAGATGTGTGTGGGAGAAGGGCAACAGAGGCGAATGGATTCGTCCTTGGCGTTCGCCCTTCTTTTCCGACCCCTTGGTAGAGTGATTGGCACTCCTGCTTCGTATTCGGATGGTACTGGGTTCGAACTTCGATCATATTTCTGTGTCTTCTTTGCGGTGCGGACTGAATTCTTAAAGGCCTGTTGTTTGTAACTGTAACAACTACATGAATTTTCAAACTGTTAAAAAAATGCTATATATACGTCTGTCTGTCCTTCCTCAGGTCACACGATTACTTCCATATTAGGAGTAAAGAGCTCTAAATGAATTTTACGAAATTTCGTATTTCTCGGTATCAAATCGGAATTCTTCTAGTTTGAAGACAGTTGCGCACTGTTACATGTAATGCACTTTCAAAGACTGATGAAAATCGGCCTACATCAATGTAAATGCAAGGCCGAAAGAACTTTTTCAAAATTGTAATAAAAAATGTAGGCCTATATTTTAATCAGCCGCCTATACTGCTCTGTTCAGTCTATAAACATCTAGAAGATGGCAGCAAGGACCTCTGAAACGTCGGTAAACTACACGGCGCTCCAACCCAGAGGACAGCCATCTTCGTACTCACCGCCGTGAAAACCTCGAATCTACTCTCAACATCTAAATCACAGGGCCTGAAACCTGTACCTGATTCTTCTCTCAAAACCAAACGAACCAGTAAGGGGCTTTTGTGAACAAGGTAATGAACCTTCGGGCTCCGTACAACGAGGGAATTTCCTGACCAGCTGAGCGTACTGCTAGGTTCTCAAGACGGAATTCGCTCCGCAGAGTTATAATTAGTTAGCAGTCCTCAGAAAACGCACGGAGCGAAAGTTAAAAGCGCGAGGAACGGTTTACGACGTCAAACTTCCCCCGCGGTCATGAAGCATTTGTCCAGGGTAGTTTCAGCAAAGTCTGGAATATCTACGACAGAACTTAGACGGCACGGCGAGCGTTACTCGCTTGTTTCAGCACTGACGTTCCATCTTTTTTTATTTCCTCCCCTACGTGACGCGTCGCTGAGACACTGACCCATCATAACGCCACGTCGCCGAAACGTAGACCTGGACAGAAGGCTTGAATCAGTAAAATTAGTTAATGGCCAATGCTGACATACTTCGTTTTCTGTAGGTCCTGGGTTCAAATCTCGGCTATCCCGAGCTTTTTCGTTTGTCTACCCCAAAGCAAATGTCGGGATGGTATCTTACATCAGACCACCGCCGTTCTTTCCACATCCTTATTCAACGCCACAGACCAATCAACTTCGACCACTTTCAGCATCAAAATGCGTATCTGAGTAACAAGCTAAGCGGCCTACTAACTTTCAACGAACACGATATCGATATTCGACGTTCTCACGCGGCGGAGAAGTCGACGTTTGTCTTCTGGGTTGTAACACTTCGGTTGCTTCAATTCGCAAGAGAGCCGAATTCAGTGTCAACGCCTACAAACTTTTTATAAGACGTATCCTCATGTCAGTCTGCAAAACGCAAATTCCAGTCGCTAGTGGCAGATGAAATCCCACGATGACGTAGAAAGTTTGCCCTTGCTTCGTGTCTCGTATATTTTTAAGAGACTTTGTTCTCAAACACTACTAAAAGGTGTAAACTGGCGAAACCTTGCAGGGGGTGGGGGGTGACGTGACGAGGCGCCGATCGACACAGTCAGCGGCACGATCAGTCAGTCGTGGTTTGACGGCCTCACGATCCAGTCAACCGGCAGAGATTCCCCGCGCAGGTCAGTAAATCACCAATCACTGCTCACTTCACAGGCGCCTCTATTCATTCTGCACATGTCGTGTTTCTTGGTGTCACAAATCCTTGTCAACTTCCAAAATTATATTTAAAAAAGGTTCACGTATTTCTCGAAGTCAATGAAATATTTTTTGGGCCGTGGATTCATCCGCCAAGAAAAAAAGAATCCGAATGTTTGCCTCGTTTGTGTTTCAGCGGGGTACATAAATTACCCGGGAAATAAGAGTATTTAATTAAAACATTTACATCGGTCCACGTGTTCTGTGAAAATTGTGACCGATGATATTGATTCATACAGTGAAAAATAAATTATGGAAACCCCTTAATGGGGCCCAACTGCCTTCCAGTATTCAAATCCATATTAAGAGAAATTATACGACTTAGTGACAGGGCTACATATCTGAAGGTTCGTAATTTTCGTGACTCAGTTTATGTGTTAAATTTTGTTAGTTATAACCTTAAAAATTACGCATTTACGTCACGTTCCGAAATGCTTAAATTTAAACAATATTTCGTCTAGATTTTCTGGATGAGTTTAAAATCCTATTTTCAAAAGTATCAAGGCCTGTGGGCATGCTGTTTCGCGTCATACAAATACATAATATTAAAAAGTTGAACTTTTTCTTTAAGTCCATTATCACGCAAACGTAAATTTCGTACGGGCTGAAACAAGTGGATATTTTATTCACAAGTCGCTTTAACTTTGATCCGAAATTTCGAATGACAAGAGTTCTAGATTATTAAGTAGGTTCGTAAGTGAGCAGCCTAAGCAAAGTCTCTACTGGTTTGTGCCGATGAAGTTAATCGGACTGGAGCAGAATACACACATCGCAACACAAAAAATGATAAAAAAATTCTTACATTTTAGCATAAAAAAATATCTTCACGGTTACAAATTAACAAAACGAGAATCAGCAACAAAGTCATTACGACTTAACTACAGGCTTTCTGTAATGATGACTAAATTGAAAATATCGCGAAACTACCTGTGAGTTTGGGGGATAGGCTTGCTGAAATCCTTTCATGAGCGAACATCCTATTTCTATGGAAACCAGCGGTCTGTTCCCCTGCACTACGTTTATCTATCGATATATCGCGATAATAATCTCAGTTGGGCGATTTGACAGCAATTAGCTCGACACTCCTGAATAAATTACAAGCGTTTTGTTCTTGCTGAAGTCCAAAGCTTGGTAAAGCAGTGTAGAAGGTGTCAAATTTCCAGCCTATTATGAATTCATCTTCCATACACGTAACACAAAACTTGAAGGGGTGAGGTTTTCTTGTTCAAAATGCCATTAATTTCCAATGCGAAATGTCGAATCTCCAATGAGCAACGTTGCCGGGTTAAAAGATTGTGAAACGCTCTATGAAATCAAACCTTACACGTCACTACATATTTACGTCGTATTCTTTGTCCGAGTGTCCGGAATTCGATTCCAGATACTTCGAAAGCACATAGTTTGAGCAATCGATATACTTTCTCGACAGTTCGACACGGTTTATAATTTCCCTAGAGACCTCTGACTACGTAAGAAACACGTCCCAAGACATAAATTCATGACAGTTTCTTGGACTGTCCTGATATCCTATTCGATGGATTCAATGCATCAAGCGATCAAGCGACCATTACACTGCGAAATTCGAAAACGTGTACAGCACTGGCCAATGAGAAACTGACTTCACAAGATTATCGTGTGAAATAAAGTTACAGGATCCCAACTATTTGTTCTGGTCGACAGAAATGTGTATTTATACGCGAGATGTCACGAACACGGCTGTCTCCTGGAACATTGCGTCCCGTAGTCTCGTACACTGATGATGGAGGCAGCAAGCACCTACGAAACGTCGGTAAACTTCTACCAGACTGCAACCTGGAAGGCTGTTATCTTCAAACTTCCCGCCGTGAGAACCTAAAATCTCACCGTGAAGCTTTGTGTTATCTTTGCAGTGGGGACCCAATTATTAAACATTATTAAGGCGGTCTTTGGCTTTAGAGAGTTGAATAACACGCAGAAAAATAAGTGGTCCGCCAAGAGTCTCAGCAGTTAAGGTCTACCACTACACGGGATAAAAAATACGCGACACTTCTTTGTAATCAGCAGTCGATTTGCCACGTGGGCGATGGAGTTTTTAAAAATAATAGGCTCTTTGTGACTCTAATAAGGACAACCAAAGTCGATGCTGGTCCTCTGGGTGGAAACGCCGTGTGAAGATACAAACGTTTCGGAGGAAGATACTGCCTCTATCTTCAGGACCCAAGGGTAGTCTGAGGTAAGACGTACGTTATCGGTCGTCGGCATTACGGAGACACGGAACACAATGTACCTACTGACCTAACACAAAGTCGTCTAAGTCGCGCATGCTTTATAGCGTTAACAGGCAGAAACAAGAAAAACAGGGCATTGCAAAAGTCACATTACTGTTGACACGAGACGATCAGCCCAGCGTGACCTACATCCAGAGGCAAAGAGCGGAAGATACTGAGACAATTGCCAGACAAGACAAAGCTCGCCCTTAATTACGTCACACTTGAGAGGGGCGAAGGAAAACCACGACGAGGAGCCCCATTACAGCGTTCACCGATTATTATTACGATGGTCAAATCAAAGGCATGGACGGGCTAAGTAGCGAGCGTGAGGGACATGAGAAATGCATACAAAATTTTTGGGTTCGAATCCTGAAGGGAGGAAACCACTCGGAAGATTTGGGCGTGAATGTGGAGATAACATTAAAATGGCGCTTATGAAAAGGAATGCGTTCCAATTACGAGTTTAGTTACTGTAAGAAATTCACTACCACTGACCTAACGCAGGATATCCGACCCGCAAAAACTGAAATCCACACAGACGGCCCCGCGGCATTTCGTGTGTACGCGATTTGTAGGTTGTAACCGTGGAAACGGTTTCACTAGACGACGGTGAGGCCGGGCCCGGCATGAACAAACAAGTTCCCTTTCTTCAGAGTCGCACGATCTCAGATGATTGCGTCACGGAGGAACTTCAAAAGTAAGCGACGTCCACACATGAGAATATCCTTCGCGTGTTGTTTCTGTTTTCCACCACGTTCCCTTCTTAATTTGTTCGTCTGCATTCGCTATTTTTATATTTCCAGTCTTTCTATAGGAAATAATTCTCTCACTTTATCGAATCTTCGTGCCAACCTTTAAATTTATTTTTCGGAATTTGTGACGGGCGAGAGAAATCGAGGTGGGAATGAGAGAAACCATGAAAAACCCGTGCGACATTCGGATTTTAACCGGGATTGGAATTTTTCAAACAACGCATTTTGGAACTGCCTGTACCCGGACGCCGCATTGCCACTCTACATTGATGAAAGAGTTACGTCGCGTATTAAGCTGTTGGTCATATCAATATTACGCTGTTTGATTTCAGATGTTTCCAGTCCTATAGTCTTAACCAATTAGAAGCGTCCTTGTTCGTAGTGAATTTCGTTCATGGCAAAACGCGATTCACAGCAGCGCGCAACGTTATGTAGAAACGTGATTCGTTCTGGTGTGTTAGTACCGAATAAGTCTGCTATTATTCCGTTTCACATAGATCATCTACATTATAATTCAGCACTACACAGGCAATTGCAAATTGCACGCTATGATCCGTGCTAAAACATTACGTTATATTTTTATGTAACTCGGAGAAATCCCAGTTAACTCGATTCGGGTTTCGGATAAAATGAGGTTTACGTGCACTGCAGATAATACAGCAAAACAAAGTGGCCTTTCCGGACAGGAAGTAAACCACCCATAATCGCCGATCCACGCTTAGGCTTAATCATAACCCCAGTCGGCAAAAAAGCTTTCATGGAAGCCACAGGATGATACAAAAGTAACGAAACATAATTGCAATTGATTACTGAACACACAGAATCGCAGAGACAACACAAGATCCCACTGTGGTCACGTCATATTGTAACACTTCCTGATACTGAGTTATTTCTCGACAAACATAATACGTCACGAATGACTTGTGATTTTTTCCGATCGCCCTGTGTTCGTAATCCGCTTACTGTATTAGGTGAGGAAATAGACAGACTGCGTAACAAATCTGGCAAGTTCGAAAGCACGTAGACTGAAAGGCGGGATTATTTGATGTAAATTAATTTTTCGCGGACGACGTGCCTGGCGCCCGGGTGGATAGGCGAGGGCGTCATAACACAGGATTCCCCCGGCGTGTTTGCCCGGTTGCATCAGGATTTCCCACTAGGAACTTCCCAGTGGACAAATGTAACAAAATTAAACAAAGACGGTAAACAAATCAGCCCAAATATTTCCCACTAAGTCTTTTCCAGATGTTGAATTCGACCAACGCGGATTTAATACCCCTAAATGCACGCAACAAACATCACAAGAGAATTTCTCCTTGACTCCGGTAAGGAATGCATTTTCCGAGCAATTTTCTTTGTTCGCAGTTAAGCAGTGACGTCACTTGTCTCGCTAATTAAAGAAAAGCCAAGGACAGTCTGTTTGTAACGCGTTCAACATACAACGGCAAGGGGAGGGGCCCGATTTTACTACCGGTAAAATACAACGGTATTTTAACGAGGATAAAGAGTCTGAAGTGGAGAGGGTAAAATCACGAACACCGGAACAAAGAGAGAAGGTTCAAAGCTCGTATAAATATTACGTAAGAATTCAGTCCGTACCGCGAAGAAAACACAACACTTCGCCGTTACCAAGATCAACTGGTTAACGCTGATTAAGGAAATAATCACAAGAGGAAATACGGTCCGCGGGTTGCAAGACACACTGCAGGAATTTTCAACGTTTTTACAATAACATTTAAGGGATAGCTATCTTTTCCTTTCCACGGAATATGGATTGTGTCCCATCCCATTTCAGAATTAAAACAGAAACTATCGACATTTCTAGACGTCTACCTGAGGTCAGCCTCCACCTACGCAGGGCACACATCAAAGGCACGAACATAAATCAAAGCAGATAAATCTGAATCAAAATAACTTCACGAAGGGTCTCATTTTAATTATTCAAAGCCCATTGGTAAAAATATATATAAGTGTGTGTGTCTGTTTTCTTTGCGGTACGGAATGGATTCTTAAATATTCAGACGAGCTTTGGCTCCAAAAAAAGTTGTCCGTCAGCTGCGAGAGAAATGATCAACGACCGATAACATCAGTGGATGATGAAGATGAGATTAAACACTTAACTACTCTTCAGCAAGCGTTCTTATGCACCTGTAGTGAACAGGCTTTTTAGAGGCAGGTCACTCGAAACATAAACAGACAACGGAAGTCTATCAAAAGAAATGACCTTGTGGATTTGCAGTCCCGCAACCCAGGTGCAACACTTCCTCACTCCATTCAGGAAGATGACAAATGTCAAGGCTGCATCTGTCTCGACCTTGTGCGACTTACATCTGTGAAAAATCTCCCAGACGATGATAACCACTTACTTACGAACTTGCTTTATTAGAAAATTGAATTCCCCTCATCTGGAAGCGCCTCAGACCTTCTTTGTAGACCACAGAGAAGTCATTAACAGACAACGCAATATCGAGCTGGAGCAGATAGTAATCGGAAGGTTCGCGTTTCGAACCTCGACTGCGAGACTTCTATTCTTGTTGAGATTCGTCACAATTTCTCTCAGACCAAAAATTAAAATGCCCTTGAAAACCCGCCCTATTACGTCTCAACTCCAGAATCAGCGTTAAATTTCTCACTAGGATTTGTAAGAGGTCTTTAAGCCAAGAGCCCATCAGAGTGATGTCAAATCAACAAATGAAATAAAAATAACTTAAAATCTCAAAGTTCCTTTATAACTTCGCGACCCGGGACAGGTCAATCATTGCGGGCTGGACGATCGTGGTTCGATTCCCGATTGGGGACGATTTTTTTTTTCTTAGCCAAAAAGCACATAACTGAAGAAAGATGGTACGCGATTTATGTGCTGACAGCCACTGACCGACCTCAGAACAAGTTGGCGGTCGTCAGAACCTCGAACGAGCTGTTTTACGTCTAAAGACGTCTCAATCAACATTAACATTCCTTACATTTCGGAAGAACATATCGTCATCTCGTAATTCTACATTGAGGATGGATGTGATGCTGTTCTGTACAGCGTTATAACACGGAAGACCAAAAAGCCGACATTCGGACAGGCCCATAGTCCCGAGTTGATTCCTCCATTCCGTGAACTGTAGGAGCAGACATCTGATTCACAGACTCCGCCTCTACGCCGATCTACTCAGTACTTATTCCATACTTAGCCAGCACAAAAACACATTTCCTTAACGAGTAAGTTCGTTTCGAAACAGTTACAAGCAGCGTGTGCGAGCAGTACCTGAAACTATTCGGATTTTCACGAGAAATGCCAATTACGTATCTACGACACTTAGCAGAGTCAGATCCCAGCTGACTACGAAAGCAGAGAAACGAGGTCGAGACAACCAGAGTCGGTCTAGAACGCTTACACGGCATTCCACACCAAGAAAGAAATATGCCTCGTCTGAAAACAAAAAAGGGCTGGATGTGAGCTCCGAATTTATTTCGGCATAAATATGCCATCACTGACACTTTAAACCCCAGAGTGCATCTTTCTGCCAACATCCCCTGTGACACTGGCTTCAAGGTCACCCTCGTTGCTAGGCCGCTGCGCAAAATCTGTGCACGTGTATTCACATAATACAACGTATCATCGACTGGTAATAGCATTACGGGCCACGTAAAGTCTTTCCCCCTGACAAACAACACGACAGCTAAAATTGCTGTCGACTATCAGCTGCACGAATTCAGTGTTGCCAATGGCCTCGTCCTTCAGTTCGTGAAGGTGTTCCATGTAGTAGTTATGGCTGCAACTTAAATCGAACGCCCTGTATATTCACCGCCCGCTTTAGGATTCCGTAACTCTGAATTTCGTCCGCGATATTTGTGATGGAAAAATATTTGCTTTGAAGGAACAATTGGATTTGATACAATGTTTCCCCGGGCCGAGATTTCAACCTGGAACCTCCCCAAAAGAAAGGAATTGGGAGGGCTGACCAATGCACCGCGTTCTTCAGTAACAAACTGAAATAACTGATACGCTTGGGCAAACAGAGTTCTCTTAATTTTTTTAACTTGGTAATGGACACGAATACGTGGGGGAGCCTCGAGCCGGGTAAAAAGTTAATCTTGCGTCACTCCACCAACTACCGTTCTCCTGCCACTTCTTAGCGATGGATGAAATAACATTCGCTCATATTTCCATTTGCATTAACAGTACAAGGCGCATGATCAAATCTTTGTAACGCTGTAAAATAACTAGCCCCTGATGGTAACTCCCCCGAAAAGCATTCCATATCGTGATTCCCATAACCTTAATAAACTGTTTAACGGTTACTGGTAACACCAAGTCGTCCCAGCATTACGTATCATGACGCTGCAGGCACATAAGAAACTCGAACATACAAGAAGATGCACTGCACTGCAATGGGGTCAGGTTGCGCGGTGAGAAACACTGACCTCGATCACTGAACACATCTCTCACTCCAATCTTTTAAAAAATGACGCATAAGTCTTCAGAATTCCGTACGTCGGAATATCTCCTATTTGATAAAATCTTTAATACTGCAACTTGATTTTACGACCAGAACTCTGATAAAATGGAGACAAGGCACAAACATTGACAGGGGACAAATGCACGGCACTGACCTAAGAATGGGGTCCTCGGCCTTTGACAATCCTGTTTCTTGCCTGAGTAAAGTTACGCTTCACGTGGGCGCTTGGGAGGGGGGGTGAGAGGTCAGCTTAACGTCCCGGCCGAACTTTAACCCCGGTACCCATTAGGCAGGAAGCCAGGTGGGCCCCAGAGCCGGTCTCGACGCAGAGGCTAGAGAAAAAAGTCATCTTCCCCTCTCGCGGATCGAACCCCGGTCATCCAGCCCGTCTGACTGAACCATCCGGCTGTTCGCATGCGTTCTTCATTAAGCTGGACAGTCTGATGGACACAGAAAACGATCGTTGCGAAATGTCGAGTCTAACCTCGTAGCTACATTAACGTGAGAAACGATTAGCAAACTCCGAGTGTACTTTACTAAGAGAACAAACTGAACCAAGAAATTAGTCGTCTAAACATTTGCATACCAAAGATGCTCGTAATTTAAGTTCACGTTTCTGGATTGCAATGAGCACCGATAACACTGTGCTGGGAAAATAAATAATATATACGCTGTAATCACTTTATTATACAGGGTGTTCTAAAGTATTTCTTCGAGAGTATGTACAGCGTGTGTTCGATGGGAAGCTTATTTTGAAGAAGTATGCCTCAGGCCACGTGATTTATTTTTTAAAGTTTTCCTCACGCACTGGACGATTTACCAGTCAACATTGAACGTAGAGCAACAAGTAAAGTGAGTTCGGTAAGACGATTTCTCGTTGTGCTGAACTTAAGAGCAGATTATGACTCAAGTATTCGTATGCATGCGTTCTCCGATGAGCCGAGTTTATTTTTGAACACCCTGTATAGTGATAATTAAGTATTTTGTTATTCTCTGCAACTGGCCGTTTGGCTGTTGGTGCAGTGAACTGAAATAAAGAATTCAACTGAACTGAAGCGTTGATACATTGAACTGGCAGGGTCCCCATACTCTCATGACGCAACTCGGCAAAGTTGACAGACCTGTTTTTCCATTTCCAGCGGCAAAGAGCATTGAAACCAAAAGTGATAACTCGTAATGTTACTTCTGAAGGTTCAATGGCGTAGAAAGAAGTGTTTAAAAATAAAACCACGCAGCTTAAAATAAGCGTTACGCCAAGAACTAATGTGCGCTGTAGGAATTAGTCACGTGGTTTTTAAAGAAGAACAGCTGACGAAAACGTATGTGGGGAAAGTTGTGTTCATCTTCTCGACTGTGGGTCGGGCTCTGTATAAATCTCAGCAGCGCACAAGGGCACGACTGTGTCGAGAGTAACATTTAAACTGGTTACGTACATCGCCGTAAATATTTACTCACACAACACGAACGTTTCAGTTGCTTATTAACAGAGTGATAGGCTCAGACGACATCCGAGGCGGTGGGTGGGGGAGGAATAGGATTTTTCGCTCACAACTACCTACAAGTTTCCACGCGTTCGATTTGTACAGCAAACATAGCATTTAGCGGTGTCTAAATACGTTGGTTGGCCATCTGAAGGTCTGTGGCAAAACATTTAACTGATTATTCCTCGTTAGCTGACAGTCATTGTGGACTATGCTCTAGCAAGTTTCGGCACGACCAAACAAAATACTGCAGACTGAGACATTGCATTCTGTACAGCCCTTATTTCATCAGCCAGCGTGCTCCTTTCATAAACGAGACAACAATTTCAAAACCACATTTTCTAGTCGGTCGCCCCGAGGTCAGTTTCTCGTGGTTGAACAGACAAAGCAATTTTGAAGATTGCCCTCAACTTCGCAATGCTGAGAGACAAAAGGTCAGTCTGGAGGATGGAGTGACCTTACTTGACACACATTTCACTTCTGCTTTGCAAAGGCACTACCTTATCAAGGTACTGACAAAACACTTCTGGATTCAAAGTGGTTTAGCTTCACTGATCTCCGCGCTGTCATATAAAGTCCTATTGATAAAGAACAAACTTAAAATACACCGAGGTTTTCCTCTCAGACACTCTTCACATTTCGCCTGTCATTTGTCTACACAATTGGCAAGTGTCTTCTACCCACGGTCTCCTGCGTAATTACAAGTACTTACGTGTCCTAAAAATCCATCGTTAAACCCAAATCTCATCCTCGCAACATACAGACCTCTTTGTAAGACCCACTTTAATATTACTGTCGTCCCATGTCCATGCAAATATTGCAAATAATCTCTTCTCCAGAAATTTTGTTTCCAGAATGCGTGCTACATGCCTCGACCATCTCACATGTTGCAGGTAACAGCATGGATACGGGAGTATTCACTTTCATGGACGGCTACGTCAATTTCATGGAGACACGCAGTGGTGAGTCTTGTGGAGGTTGAGCTCCACGCATTCTAAACGGAGGTGACTGGTCCAGCTTCATTCCACTCCCGTTTATGTGATCCCTGCGGTTCAGTGGTTAGGTTAGCACAGGAATTGGCAATCAAAGGATCGCAGGTTCGATATTGAAGCTACCGGCCCATTAACATTAGCGAAAACTTTCACTTAAAGGTAGTATAATGAGATCCCGAAACGAAGATCATTTGTGGTGGGGGGGGGACATTGCGCTGTGTAGTAGTCTGGTACAAAAGGACCGACGTTTCACAGGTGCTTGAAGCCTCCATCATCAATGGCACACTTTGACATGTGCCAAAAATATTTTCAAGTTCGTCATGTTTTTGTATTGTGCAAAAAAAAAATCTGATTAAAATTGCATATTTTTAGATCAAAAATAATTTCTGACAGTCTTTCCTCAAATTTCGCGTGTTCGCCATATTGTTATTGACTGCAGTGGTTTAAAAGTACGAAGCTGAGGCAGCCTTTCAAGGCACAGGTTGAAATCACGTTTCGTGAAAATCAGCCAAGCTGTCAAAAACTTTAAGTACACGGTGAGGGCAACTTTATTTCCTTAATAAAGCAAAAACGGGGTTCAAATTGAATCTGTTACCCTTAGTTCCTATTTTCAATTACATTTCACGTTTCTTAATTTTCTGTCTTCTTCGAGATTAAGGGCGGCCTACGAATCTGAAAGCTGAAAAATTATAATCACATTCTCCCGTCGCGAGACGAACATTTCACGAAAAATCTTTCAGGTCTACGTAACGGTAAGCGAAATTCCGTCATGGAATTCAGAGACAATTTTGTTTCTTTAACTACAACAAATGATTTGTCTATAACAACGGTCAATTAACCTACAAATTCCAGACTTCCGCACTTAACTCCAATGCCCCAGCTTTTAGGATGCACAGAAGCGCAATTTCTCAAGTTCTTAAGCGACTACGCCTCCGACTATGAAAAGAATTGGACGGGACAGCAGCTGAGGACTTTGAACTGGCACCTCGTCTCACTTTCCAATGTCCTTGAACGTGAGCGGCCATGTTGCAGATCCCCGCACGAAGGACTGGGCGCTCATGAGCAGCCCAATGCCCCTTCTTACCATCCTCACGACGTACCTCTACTTCTCGGCCTCCGCGGGCCCGCGCTGGATGAAGGACCGCAAGCCATTCGACCTCAAGTACGTCCTCATCGCCTACAACGCCCTGCAAGTGGTCTTCAGCGTCTGGCTGGTCCATGAGGTGAGCCACTGCCCCCACGCCTCTTCCCCCCTAACCTCAAGGCGCACGCACACAGATTTCTCGAGGAACTAACAGTAGCTCTCAAAACGTCGAGAAATTGGCCATCGAAGGTACCCGTCAATGGACCCCGTCCTAAGCCAGATAATTCCAATTCACACCCACATTTCTCTTCAAAGGTCCATTTCAATATTATCCTTCCATCTTCCGAGCGGTCTCTTCCTTTCGTGGTTGCCAACCACACTTTCTGTACAAATAAATTTCCCATCCCACATTTGCGCCACGTGCCCCGTCCAATATTATTCTATGAAATGTGCAAGTCATGAAGCTGATCATTACGCGATTTTCCACGGTCACTTCCTCCCCTCTGCGCCCTCAGTCTCAGACCTTCCCTCTTATAACGTTTCCGTAAATCCTGATTTACGATCATCGGTAATCCTCCCATCTCCGATAATGACTCTCTGCAAGCAGGCAGAAATCTGGGCTGTCCAATCAGAAAGCTTTACGCGTTTAAAACGAGAGTTTGTGTTTCTTGCTGCAGGGGTTGCAGAGTGGATGGCTGAGCAACTACAGCTACAGGTGTCAACCCGTTGACTACTCGACCAACCCTCTGGCTATCCGGGTAAGGATCGCATAGGATAACTCGAGCGACGTCCCACGTTCTTCTTTCATTCCTCGAGCGTTCTTTGGACGACGTGCACAGGCAACAAGCCTGACCTGACCAGAATTCGATGCCATGACCCCAAGTTCAATAGGCTAGAGTGCCTTATGAGGCATCCCTGTTCAATTACAGAAACATTAAGACCAGGTAATTGTAGAGTCGGAAACAAAAGTTGGGTGATGTCATCATTAACCAAAAATTCTGAAGAAAAAAATAATTACATGTGTTGGGTCAAATCCGCAGTCCGTCCTAAATCGGCGAACTCCTTCTGCTTCTCCTTCTCTCCCGCGATTTTTCAGCGGACCTCCCACTGTTTCTGCATGGAATCACAGCGCTCATTTCTGCATCATGCGCAAAGTAAAGTTTCTTTCCCGTTTCCTTCTAATGACACTTAAGTATAGCCTACAAAATTGCTCTCTGATGATAACAATTTCAACTACCTCTGCGCGGTTCATCATCCAGAATTACGCCTCTCAAGCCAGTGCACTCTGAAAGATTGCAAAATGCATGGGTTTTAAGTCTATCCGCATTCCTCAACCCATAACCTACGCATTATTACTTTTTCACCTTAATCATCTTCCAGAAATCCTCATTACGCCAACCGGTTTCGTGTACTCGCCTTGCAGAACATAAACAGTCAGACGCTGTAGAAATAATTTATAAACCATGCTCACCATCTGAACTTTCCACCTGTCAGTGCTCACACAGCTCGAGAGAGAAGGTACAGGGCAGATTGCCTAACAGACTAATAGGCCAGGGGTTAAACATTGACTGTGGCCACCGACACACGAATTTGGCAGCGTTCCACTTTCACAAACAATTCAGCGTT
>NW_019060296.1:115247-139037 GCF_000696155.1 Zootermopsis nevadensis | reverse complement strand
ATACGGGTACGACCCTCTGACTCACGGGGGCTACGGGGCGGTGGATGATTACGCCCCGTATCCGCACATGACGTCTGCGCCCGGAGATATGGACTACCAGCACCACGCGCCCGGCAGTAACGTCATGCAGCAGCGCCAAGACTACGGCCCCGATCCGTACGCGGCAGTCCACAAACCGAAGAAGAGGATGGATCAGCATATCGGTAAGTCGGAAGTCGGGATGGATCTGACACACGGTGGAATGTTTGGATCTGATCTTCTTGGAAATGTCATTGTACGTGGTCAGCCGACGTTCCGCAGGAAATCTTCAGTGTAGAATGTTGGTGACCGCGTACGCATCTGCATGGTATACTAACCCAAAAGGTCTCGGGTGAAACAAGTGAAAGATTTCTTATCGTGTTGTCGATTTAATATATTTAAAGTGTAAATTAGAGTTTAATGTATTTCTTTACTTGAGAATAGAAGAAAGGAAATTTTTGAAAACGATGAATATATTTTAAGGTTTTCTAGACCGAAACTTTTCTTACGCTTTCAAGCAATGTAGTCTTAGATAAAAAAAAATGTCTGTACTCTATTAATCGTGCAACCGCAAAGACGCTTCTCTGCGTACGCTGTATATTTGGGAAGACCAGTTTACGTCATACGACAATTTCTCTGTTCGTGAAACTTCCGAGACCATTTTTCTCACATTCATAGTTGGTATCTTAGTAGTTCTTTTTTGTAAATTTCAGGGGTAGCGCTGATCACAAGCGGATTTAATCATCGACAGTATTTGCGATGAATTATTATTCTTAATTTCAATATTAGCTATAACAGTTCTCTTCTCGCTGCGGAACGTCAGTTTCTCTGTCAACTTCCCCCCCGCGTATCCAAGGACTCGCTAGATTGTAGATTTTTGTTTACCGCCCAAAACACACGCTGATAGACCATAGTGACCCAGTTTCGTAACAAGCCAGGGGTGGGAAGTAGAGAAATCATGAACGTGCATGTACGAGCTGTGATATCGCCGGTCCCTCTCAGTCAGCCGACCTCGACGACTCTCCTCCGAAGGGACCGAGAGGAGACAGTATTTTATTTGCTCAAATTTATACCAAAATCTTATTTTCCATGGAAAACGCTTAATTTGTGTCGGTCGATCGATTCTCTGTTGACGTCCACTCTTCGTGCCGTGACGCCTCTTGGATTTCGGCCGATCCAGTCCCGTGACGGATTAAATCGAAATTTATTTGCTTATCTTATCCTCAAATTTTTGCAGTTGAAGTTCAGTGAGTAATTTTGCCTTCTGAGGTTAGGGGCGGTTGTCCGACGGTTTGCAAGCGTTGCGGTTTCCACCTTCAGGTCGAATGTTGGCGACGGTTGACATGCCTTAACCCTGAAAGGTGAAATTACTCTTCAAATGACAATTTTTCGTGAAGTCCTGTGACTTATGAGCTGCGAAAACTGACGTAACGCGAGCTCAGGTGGTGGTCGGCTTTTGAATGCTTTGTTTACTAACGCTTAATACTTATTAATAGAACTTAGTCTGTATGGAGTAAGGTCCTTAATTTTTCTGTCCTCTTTAGCTGATGATTTGTTTAATTTGACGTGACATCGTCTCTGCATCCTCTTGCCTGAACTGTTTGCTCATAATCTCTGTTTCTGTTCATGTAGCAAATGACGTCTTCAAAAATGAATTCGCTCGAAGCATTTTTGAAGACGTGAGGGTTTTTTTTTTCTCGTGACGATAACACGAACTCGGTCTGTCTCTGCTCGCTACCGAAAGAAGAAGGGGGCTCTTTCCTTCCGTTAACAATTTAACTTATGAATGCGAAGTGGGCCTGCAACCAAGAATCGTTCTAACCTCGAAGACCTGTCGGACGTTTTTGTCTGTCCGGTCGAAGCTAACGTAGGCACGGAGGTAAGCACTTGAACTGTCCTGTTAGATCAGCTGCGTATTTTTCTTTTTATGATTTCAATAATATTTTTAAATATTCCATCCACGTAGATACTGCAATTTCTTTCTTTTCTTTCTTTTCTTTCTTTCTTTCTTTTCTTTCTTTCTTCCTTTCTTTCTTTCACTAAAGGCACCGTATGTTAGAAAGAATCTATAAATGTTGAACTGATACGTTCACTGTTTAAAGACCTGGGTTTACGTCAGTCAGTCTAATGTCTGACTGCGAACTGAATGACCGGGGTTCGATCCCCGACAGTGGAAGAGGATTTTTCTTCTAGCCGCATCGAGACCGGCTCTCGGGGTCCACCCTGACTCATGTCGAATTGACCACAAAGGCCAGTTATTCAAGCCTTTTCAAGGTTTTACTTGGTCGCTCCAAGCGAACGAGGGGGTAGAACCATAAGTTAGACGGCAGTCACTTCCTTCCACGTCCATTTCAGTTCATCATTTGCTGTTCGGCTTTTCCTGTTTCTACCTTTGACTGCACTTGTTAAAAATTTCTCTGGTGGTTTATGGTTTGCTTCCTGCATGGTTTTGTGGTTTTTCTGTGGTGACTCCTTGATATATAACACGTGAGTGTCTGTGTCGCTTCCGTCGCCCGATTCACATCTTGCTTTCTTTCCGCAGATTCCCCCTATCACGACGTGAGCGGCTTGCCAGACCCCTACATGGATCAGCTCGACTGTGACGACAGCAAACCCCCTCACATCTCGCTCTCATTTGACGAGAGCCTCGAGAGCGGATACTCCACACCCAACTCTCGCACCCGACGTGTCATCCGCGAGATTATTGTGTGAATCTTCTGCGGTCGTGTCCATTTCTTGGGCCACAGAAATTCCAAGCGAGACCTGTCGGATGGTTGCCATGTTGGTTAACCGTAATAATTTGAAAGTGGCAGGATTTGAGACCGGATGCTGGAAGAACAGTAATCCCAGCGCGACAATTTGACATCGTCGCCCGTCGCTCATCTTTTCAACCTCGTTCCAAATGTGGGATCGCGCACGACGGAATCAAAGAAGTACAAGGAAAGTGAAGGAGGCAAAGAAGATGAGATTAGTTTTAAGCTATCAAGATTTCTTTTATTCTTAAGACCTACGGAGCATCGGTGTTAATGTTTTCGATGTGTCGTTTCTCGTCGTGGAACTTTTATGATGTGTGCTACTTCGCTGTAAGATGGGATCACGCATCTTCAGCTTCTTACATTACAAATAACACTGCCTGAATAAAATCATGTGACATCATTTTATCATCTCTCTCATTGTCATCTGTGACATTTTTATCGTGCGTTCATGTGAGTTGAGCGATGTACTTGCCGGAAGAGACCTGCGAAGGAGGACACGAATTACGCGGCTGAAATGTCTAGAAGGGACGAGAAACTTATTTCCAAGTGTGGAAAGTACGGAGTATGATGACTCGGAGATGAAAAGTCACTCCGAAAGGCCTGTATTTTGAAGACAGGATCCGCTGTGCGGCAAAGTAGATAAAGTGAGCGAAAGCTCTATCAGTGCTTAAAAGTTCCCTTAAAATAAAGCGCGAAGGCGGAATGTTTGGTTTTCGGGTCCCAGGATCGGACAGAAATTACCAGGATGTCGCACGCACTCGATGTCTGTCTCGTGCTTTGGTTCCGTTCAAAACCGAGAGTCGCAGAAATTTTGGTTCTCTCTAAAACCGAGAGTCGCAGAAATTTTGGTTTCTTAGCTTCTCTCCGTCCACGCGCCGAACAGATTTTTGTGGCGCTGATATTGGGAAGTTTTTTTCTAAAATTTTGTCGGCGCGTCATAGTTTGGTTTAAATCTGGCAGCAATAATTGATACTTTACTAAAGACTCACATGACTGGGTGGGGAATCACCACGGTACCTTCTTCAATGTCGTTGCCTGGGGGATCCCCCAGCCACTCGGCGAACTCTGATATTACTGGCGGAATTTACATAAAAAAAATTTTTTTGACTGAATATCTCGGCGTTACAAATTTTGGTGAATTATCTTTAAAAAAAATCTTAAATTTTTGTGGGATGTCGACTGAGGTTTAGGAACTCCGTCTCTTTATCAGCGTCTCTCTCGAACAGCGCAGCGTGAAACTGACAACGCGACTCCATCTAGTGCCAGGGTTAAGAAAGTCCGAATGCACGATATTTTTGGACAGCAAAATCTTTGTCTGTCTCCTTTCATTTAAGTTCTGGACCCCCCCTTAATGTATTTTTGAATATATTTCGTAAATTTTTTGCGAGCAGAACCTCGTAGACTGATCCGATTGGTCGACGTCGTCCTTTAAGAACAAATGAAGAGTGGCGGTAGATGGAGGAGATCGGCCAGTTTCGTGCCGTGACGAGTTTACGCGCAGGAGAAATTGCTTCGACACCCGTCGGGTCCAGTGGCCATGAAAATTTACGTCTCCGTTGATGACGAAAATTTAATCGTGATTCTCCGAGTCAGTGTATTTAATGATGGTTTATCAAGCGTAAAGGTTATGTAGTGCCAAAGGAAAAGATACTTATGAAATATTAATTAGGAAGAAATTAAAACTCCAGGTCGGGATATGAGCCGAGGACCTCAGGAGTGATGACTGATTAATCGTTGTTGACGTAGAACTGGGAAATGGTTACTGTTTGTTATTTTATATCAAGTGAAATATGAATAATTTCTTGTTTTTTGAACAGAACATTTCGTATAAATGTGCCATCACTTGAAAATGAATTCGGCCCTCAAATGTAGGGACGAAACGGCGCAAATTTCTTGCTGTTTTGAGTCGTACGTCTTTTGAAAGGGTTATGATTCGTGTTAACCGATGAAAATGCTCAAGTGCGTCGTTGGACGCGCGCCGGAGAACGGAAGTAGGGGAGGAATCCACGTAACATTTTACCGAACGCCTTGAATCTCCTGAACGCCACGTTCGGTGGCTTCAATAACGTAAATTCTGTCGTAACGAAGAACAGCGTAGTCTTAAAGTCTACGTTTAATATCCGAGGATCATTTAGAAAACATCAAAAAAAAAAAAAAAAGGAATAAAGATTAATTATTTTTTAGCAATCCTGACGTCAGTTTAAATATTATAATTCGCTTCTTACGTCTTGAGTTATTGCGCGACTTGAAACTGATGCCGATTTCGCGATGTTTGCGATGTCGTCATTATTTAAACTCGGCGTCATAATTATTTTGTAATTTTAAGGATTAGTCAATATATATTTTTTTTTTAATAGAATGTGCTCCGATGTCGTTGCTGTTATAACAAAAGTTTAGATTCACGTGTAATTTAATGACGCGCGAAATGTTTTGACCCAAAGACGTTTTTGTTCCGATATCTTGCAGATCCCCGAACCTAACCTCAAATTACTTCGTGTTAGTACGACAGCGCTTTTGAAATTCTATTAAATTCTCCGACAAGATTTTTTTACGAAATGTTCACTGGATTCCTCTTAAAGGCGAATGTAATTTATAGTTTTGTGTATTTGCTGGAAGTTGTGCACTTTTGATATATATATAAATAAATAAATAAATAAAATGGGATCAAAGAATATTGCCCACCGTCCAATATAATTTTCCTTCGTAGTTTGGTTTCAGATTAACATAAACTTTTATTTTGAGGGGAAAAAGGTTATTACGTGATCTCAATGTAATGAATGTACATTAAAAGAGACATCTTTTTTTTTTTTTTTGCTGTGTAACAAAGACGTCGTAAAATGTATATTGAATAAAGTTTTAGTGTGTAAATTAGCATTAATTGAAATATTGAAGGTCTCGATACTTAAATTTGTTGATGTATTTTCTTGTAAAGTGAACGAAAATAAACTAACTTTTTTCTGTGACTGTCTCCTACTTAAAAAAAAACTCTTATGTAAATATATTTGAAACTGAAACCATTTATTTTGTACAAAAGGAAGGAGTGACTGTCCAATAAAGATTTACGTGTAATATAAATGTATTTTATTTAAGAAGATGATACATTGTCCCTTTTTTCACGATTTTGAGGTTATGTAGCGCAGTTTTGCTTACTGATGGCGTCAAAATAATTTGCGCTAATGCCATGTTTTGTATTTTTCTAAAAAGTGTTACAAATTGAGTTGAAAATCTTTCGTCACGCAGTTATTTAATAACTTTCGTAACAAAAACGTTCAGAAGGTAAGACTTTCATGTTCCCATAGCAGCGAGTTTGACGTTTGGCTGTCTCCAGGGATGTCGCACCACGTAGACGTTCGTTGAACATTTCGGAGGTGCTTACTGCCTCCATCATCAGGGCAGTAGTGGAACGTAAGTAAATATCTACCAGACCACGTGACACGACATCCCACAAGACATATTTTCCATGTTATTGTACGTGGAAGTTATTTTTCCCGATTCGTGCTTTCATGTTTATTCGCTTAGAAGATTAAATTAGAAGTTTAACTCTTGTGTTGATTCGCCACAGGTGGAATTCATTTAGCCAGAGCGCTCGTGATAGAAATGTTCCGTAACAGCTCTTAATTTTAATATTAAACATCAAAAATATCTTTTCTGCTTCGTCACAGATGCGTCAGTTAGGGTTTACTATTTGAATATTTTTAAATTCGTCCTCTTTTTTTCAAATGTAACGAGAAAATAGTTGAACGTCAGAGAACAGAAAGATCTCAGGTGTGAAGAGGCGAGGAGGCAGTGTTACATCTTACGTAATTTACGGCACATTAGGAGTTTGCACGTAATTAGGCCGCGGGGTGATAATAACTAACAGTTCTTGCAAGTTGTTTGCTTAACTTAACACCCGATTTCAAGCGACAAACAGTCCCGTCTGAGTGTCGCAGGTACCAGGAACGGCTAGAGGTAAGGCGGCTTCATTACCATCGTCACAGCGCAAAATCTACTTATTAAATGCTTATAGTTGCTTAACTGTTCAAGAAATGTCCCGCTTTCTAAATTTCTGGAATTCACTTAATATTTTTCGGCTTTGTAATCCGTGAATATAAGCCTAAATATCAATTGCTCAGGAGTTCAGCGTTTTTCTGAGTGACCTTTAAGAGAGATCTTTTATGTATACCACATTAACATTTCCCATCAGCTCGAGAAAAAAGATAACTTAAATGTCTTACGAGTAGACGCTTTATCTAAGCGTGCTACTTTCATGACTTCAATGTTAATCGAATGGTAACTATACGTACCACTTCAGCAATCAGTAATTTTTAATTTTTCCTACTGAGTGATGTCTTACGTATTATTATCAATATATGGCGATTATTTTCCTAGACAGAATTAATCCCTTCGTGGTTGTCATGGAAATATGTTGTTTTCTTTCACGTACGGACTGAATGTTTTGGAAGAGCTTAAAACACTAACTCAGCAGCGTCAGGGCTTTCGTGCGCATCCAAATTTCATGTTTCACTGCATGTCTCTGATGCAACCCTCCCCAATATTAATATGAAAAGGTTCTCACATTTCTCCTATCGGTTCATCCCTCTTAAGTCAAAATATCCTCCTTTAAATGGCCTCAAGACTGTAATCCTCCCTTACGAAAGAACTGTGGATGGTTCTCATGAACGCTGTTATAAGTTGACAGACATTTATAAAAAGACGCACTGACATTCTCATACACAGACGAGTTTCTTATTGCTACATTACGCTACATTTAATTTTCATGACTCATGCGTGACGTCACTATCAAACAGCTGTTAATTACATTACCACTGTCTTGGGTCAACATCGCTTTCCACTTTGGACGACTGTTTTGTGAGGACATACAGAGAACTATGCACTGGTAAGAGCTTCGGTTTTACAGTTGAAATTCATTATCAAGGCTCAAAGTCTTGTGTGCTTATTTGCGTAATACGCAGTACGTATTTCATATCTTTACGATTAACCATATGAAGCCCAGTGGTAACTTTATGTACCATTTCCCTGCAACAATAAGTATTTTACCCGCAGAGTATTTATGGTTTTCGAATGATTCTCACTGTAAACAGCGATTATTTCCTTAAACAGCGTTAACCAGTTGATCTTTGTAATGGTGAAGGGTGGTGTTTTCTTCGCGGTACGGGCTAAATGTTTATATATTATGTACGCAGTGCGTGTCTCATTATAAACAGCGATTATTTCCTTAAACAGCGTTAACCAGTTGATCTTTGTAATGGTGAAGTGTAGTGTTTTCTTCGCGGTACGGACTGAATTCTTATATATTCAGACGAGATTTTTAAATAATACCGTCACAAGAAGGTGGAATTTTTATCTGTCTCTTTGTTTGTTTGTTTGTTCGTGTGTTGTAAACTCTGATCGCCACCAAAGACTCGAAACTTCTGAGACTACGTGGAAAAGTCTGATAATTCATGATTTCTTTTTCCTTTTACATTCACAAACGAAATTATATTAAATTCTGTTTCTTATTACATAAACTGAAGTTAAGACTACATTTCCGTATTCTTAAGCTTCAAATATTTACATAAATCAGAATACGATGTTGTCTAGAAGGTAGTGATTTATTTATATTTTTCCTTGTCTTGGCGGTGACGAGCCCGTGTCTCCATGACGTACGAAACGACGTTTAACACCTGGATGAGTCGTTTAAAAGGGACGCCTTTTCATAATTTAGCTACTTTCAAATGTTAGTAAACATTCACCTGCGAAATGCTGTATTGATCTGTATGTCAGTGTTCGTACCTTCTGTTTGCAGGCGTCGCCGTCTAGATGGAGACAGCGCCAGGCGTCACGGACTCCAGCGTCTGCGCTGACGTCGTTAATAAACGTCGCAGTGTAATTTCCGTGACGGAGTCTCCGTGTTACATCGAAGGTCGCCACAAGAAGAAAGTAAGAACAGTCGAAGACAAATTTGTAGGTTACTATAACGACATTGACTCTGAAAGTGAAGGTGAGTGGACGGGAGAGCCTGAGGAAAACGCCTCTGGTTGTCAAGGCAACGCCCAGTGCCAGGAACAAGTGAACGAAACATTCGATATTGAAGATGGCGGTGGTAAATCTTGGCGATTGCATGAACCATTTGATCTGTGGCAGGTGAGAAAATCACGTAACGCCACTGGCGGAACTGAAAACGCGAGCGACGTTTTTGATCGTAAATGTAGTAGTAGTAGTAGTAGTAACGAGAATGTCTTAGACGTAGTGTGTTCTGACAATTCCAGCATCGAATCTGCCTTCTCTAAGTGTCGTGTGTCAAACGCAAATATTGCCTCAAGTCTATCTAATCAAGATGTTTATCATTCTGGATGTGACATCGATGTTTCGGACGGTAAAACAAACAAAGACGTCAGGACAGTTCAAGGAACGGAGAATCACGAGGTTAAACCGGCCCCATACAATTTCAGGTCATTTGTGTTAGGACCAATCACAAGTTTGCTTCAGTTCTCTTTCAAACGCGTTTATCCTCATTCGTTACCCGCAGTTGCGTCGGGTTGGAACTCTGAAAACATGGGTAATTTACAAGGTTCAGAAGGTAAAGGCAAAGGAGGTTCAGGTAAGAGTCCTGGGAAAGGTAAGAAGGACAAAAGTGGTAAGAAATCTCCGGCTAAGGACCTCCTGAAACACAAATCACCAGCACCAGAACCTCCGTCAAAGAGTGGGGGAGGAAGTCAGGTACAATACAAAGTAGTTCCTCCGCAGGGCAACGTTCCGGCAGTGCGCGGTCATGCCTCAAATAACGGGGCTCCGTGGTCGGAACAGTCGACTCTCCGCAGCGGAGACACCACCACGTACGTAGTGACGGATTCCTGGCGTCACGTGAAGAAACTGGCCATCAGGACGCCGGCGAGTAACAGCACGACGGTCCTGACGCCACCCAGCAGAGACTCGAGCTCAGAATCCGTGTTTACAGACCCACTGACCCCTCAAGGTTTCGCTGACGCACAGAATAACAGCAGTCTTACCAGTAGCAGCAATTATTCTGACCCGTGCGGTACAGAGCAAGCCGTCATTAGACTCGCCCCGAATTCAACGGGGTATTTCCAGACGCCTTCCGTCGTCAACGGTACTGATGACAGCGTCTACACGTCCCTCAACAGTGACGCCGGTGGAATGGTGGGCAGTGACAAGGACAGAAGGGGTGGATCTTCGCCTTTGTCGACCACCGATTTGGATGACGTAACGTTAACCCTGTTGGACAGCACGGAACAGTTGACTGACGGTGAAGATTTTGGTGGGACGGAGTTATTGACGTCAGTGCAGAAGAGGTCTCAGTCTCACAGCCTTGACGCGTTGGACGAGGAAGAAAATGTTGAAGGTAGTGATAAGAAGGCGAAGTCTCTCGACGCCCTGGAGATGGCGGCCGGGAATGGGGTTCTGCCTCATACGAGGACTACTCAACCCCCGTCTTCCTTCACCCTGGTGAGACACCGGAAGGTGGAGCTGAACCCCACACGCCTCAGTGAACATTGCCTCGTGCCCGCAGGTGAGCACTGTCTTTTGTTCCGGGGGGAGAATTGGTCTAGAAGTAAACACCGATAAAAAATGTCACTGAACTCGGGGTCTGAGACGAAAATCTTAAAATGGGGCATCGGTCAAATGATCTAGAAACTGATAAACAATTTGTAACTGTTGTAAAAAAGATATCAGTGTTCGTTGAATTCACGTGCGTCTATGAATCATTAAATTCTTTGAAATAAGAACTACGAATAGAAACAGACTTATGACTAAATTCGGACAAGGATAAATACAGAAAATGTCAGTACTCAGTAAAGAAGATTCAACCCACTTACCTTCCAAAACGCTGAAGAATGTTTTATAGTAACTTTGGTATTTGTTATTTATTATTTTAGGGATCTGAAACGTTATATATGCCGAGGGGAAAAACTTTACTTTAGAAATGCCCATAAAATTTTTGAAGTCCACGTGCATAATTTTGGGCGTCGCGTAACAAAGATCCTGTTGTCTTACACAGATCACGTGACAGGTAGTCGAAGAGGTGAAGATTGGGCAGGCATGTAGATAGTGATCAATAAATATATGTCTGCCTCCGTGTTCAGGGATGAAGCACTTTCTTCCAGAACGTTGCAGACATGAAATTACGAATCTAACACGCCAACCCATAAACCAATTTGAATTTTGTTATAGGATTATAAACAACCAAAACGTAACATTAAGACATCAGACTTCATTATGAAAGAATGCTTTGTGAATTCTTACCAGAAAAAGGTTTTTTAAGATAAGGAATAAACAAATTTAGTGCAGATGTTGCCGACTAAGCCACCGTTGTAGGTTTGTCGTGACGCGATACGGAAGGGCATGTAGACTTACTGAGTACAAATAAAACCTCATCTTGTACGCTGAAGGAATTGGCTGTTAATAGTTACTAACTTGTAGACAAAGTTAATTTACAGTAACGCTCTAACCACTGTAACTAAGTCTTTCAGATATACGAAATTGCTTCCTACATGAGCATGTCTGTTTACCACATTCCGGATTCATACCACAACAAAATTAAACGACTGAAGGCATTTACCTTAAACTCTTTACCCTAAAGTCTCATAAGATTCCTTGTTCCTGCAACTTTAAACAGCATCCAATGTAGTTATTGATGCACCATAAGACAATATCGTAGATTGATTAATTTATTGTTATTAGTTATGTACATAGTTAAGCTAATTACCATGGATAGGTACATTTATATACTAACACGTTGTTAGTTAAGTAGAAAATTGTTTGAACACGTGACCGCCGATAGGAAATGAGACGCCCCTTTGTGCACAGTGAATACTAGACCGCTAAACTCACAACGCATTCATGACAAATAACAAACGCGTAGAGTTCTTCAGCTGTCATTTAGAAGAATAATTTGTCATGTTGGTGCCCATGAGGTTTGTAGATCCTTTGACCATCTGAAGCCCGAAAATCGTCTGAATATTATATAAGAATCCAGCCCGTACCGCGAAGAAAACACCACACTTCACCATTACAAAGATCAACTGGTTAACGCTGTTTAAGGAAATAATTGCTGTTTATAATGAGACACGCACTGCGTACATAATATTTAAACATTTAGTCCGTACCGCGTAGAAAACACAACTCTTCACCATTACAAAATATCGATTGGTTAACGCTGTTTAAGAAACTAATCGCTGTTTATTCAGAGAATCGTAGTAATTGGCTGTCTTTAAGTTCTTTATAGGGATTTTAATATATTAGTTACCAATTATAGTGCAAACTGGGTAGTTGAAAAAGTTAAATAAACCAATAATTAACAAATTAAATAATACCAGACAGTTTCTTAATCAGCTGCATGGGGTAATTGCCGATTGTCACAGAAAATTAACAATTTTTTTTAAAAAAAAAAAACTTTCGGTGTCAGTTAGTCAGCTGTTTACCATCAGCACCATCTACTGTGAACAAACGTGACTAATCACCATTGTTCTTGACAGTAGTGGAGTGGGAGTTATAAAATTTCTATTTTTACACAGTTTCCCTTCGAAAGACCTTCAATTTGAGCCAGACAGCGTTGTAATTATTCGTAACGCAGCGTAAACATTCGCATTCCGATAATTGTTTCCGGTCGACCGTTCGTTCTGATGGTTTCTTCGTGTTCTTGACGTGGCTGTATCCCGTCATTAAACAGAGGCAGGTCCTTTGAAAACTTCCGAAGATTAAAGCTCCGATCTAGAAAATCACTGAATCGATCTTTCGAAATAACTTATTTGGGTGTAGTGAATTGAATCAATGAAATGTACGTACGTACTCCAGGCTCTTGATAGTTTGAGACCTGAGTACCTTTTTGGAGCCTTTATATCATCAGTGAGGTGATTCTGAGGATTCTTGTTCGTTGGAATGAGACATACGTACGAAGCGGTAGACAGACAGACAGACAGACAGACGCTAGGGTCACGTTAATCCAGTCATTGCTGGCCGTTGCTCTCCTCTGCTCTGGCTGGCTGGCGAGGTGGTACATCCGTAGATGTGTGCAGCCTCCCGCGCAATCCTACGCCACAGTTTCATTAACCTGTTCAACGTATCACTTGCCTACTTAGCTTCACGGAAATGGGCCCCTTCTTAAGAAGCTTGTAGTGCCCCGTCATGTACGAAACCTGAAGGTTCAATATCGTGTTCGCAACACACCGCCACTTGAGCCAGATTAACCCAATCCACACCCTCCAAACATCCACCTTGATTCGATTACCCTAACAGTTGAGGATTACAAATTATGAAGATTTCTTTACTCTCCTGTCAACTGCGTCTCTCTTAGGTCCAAATATTCTCTTCAACACCCGTTTCTAGGACACCCTAAATTTGCATTGTTCCCTTAATGCGAGAGAACAGGTTTTACAAACATACAAAACAGCAGGTAAAATTCATTCTTTACGTTTTTAGAATACAGACACGAAGGCAAAAGATTATGAGCTACGATAATTAATTATTATATTATTTAGTTAGTTACAAGTGGAAAATATCGTAATAATAATTTAACCTGTGGAAATTAAGTAGCCTATCAGAGGCAGTCTTCCAAAAGTACAATAGGCCAATAGATCCATCCTTCAAAAATGCATAGACTTCTAAGTCTTTAATTATATTAAGACTCTTTAAAACACAATTTCAGGGCTGCTAAGTTACTTTAACTCTTTCACCTCGGTCGTACTCAGGCCGCGGTATTTCGCGTTGTTCCCACGGACGGGCTCTGGTTATTACGAGGATCCGGTACAAAGGGAAGGAGACCCGCGTTCTGGGGCTATCTGCTGCACGAGAGGGCTTTGTTCCGGAAGAGAGGATATACAGGATGTTGCAGTTCGTGGCCCGAAACATTCACTGCCTTCTCAAGGTCACAGTCCCTGAGACAGGTAGACTTTTTTGTGTAGGCAAACATTTCTATTGGCCTAAATGAAGGTAACGTTTAAATCGGTAATCGGTCGTGTGTGTAGCCAAGCGTTGAAATTCCCCGATCGCTGTTTCCTCGATTTTGTTTATGAGCATTGTGCAGCTAATACGCAGACAGCGTGATTCTACTAATCGTTCATAAAGTGTCTAAATAATATTTAAGAATCCAGTCCGTACCGCGAAGAAAACACAACTCTTAACCATTACAAAGATCGAAAATAATATTTTAAGAATCCAGTCCGTACCGCGAAGAAAACACAACTCTTAACCATTACAAAGATCGAAAATAATATTTTAAGAATCCAGTCCGTACCGCGAAGAAAACACAACTCTTAACCATTACAAAGATCGAAAATAATATTTTAAGAATCCAGTCCGTACCGCGAAGAAAACACAACTCTTAACCATTACAAAGATCGAAAATAATATTTTAAGAATCCAGTCCGTACCGCGAAGAAAACACAACTCTTAACCATTACAAAGATCGAAAATAATATTTTAAAAATCCAGTCCGTACCGCGAAGAAAACATCACACTTCACCATTACAAAAATCAACTCGTTAACGCTGCTTAAGGAAATAATCGCTGTTTACAGTGAGAATCATAGCAAAGACGCGAAATCACTCACGAAAAGGAAGTTTACGAAGGCCAGTTTTGTCGGGGGTGGGGGGGGGGGCTTCTGTCAAACACGCCTTGCTTGATAATTCGTTTAATTACAATGAACTAGCAGATGCAGATCCCCAATCCAGGGCACCTGTTCTGCTTTGTTCCCGCTGCGGTCTAACTGCTGCAGCTTTCGTCTCGCAAAACCGAGGAACGGGAGATTCTCCCCCTGTCAAAGTGTTCATTTAAAGGAATGGGAAACTGTCAGACTGTCGTGAAAAGTGTCAGAACCGGAGTGGCTCGTCTCAGCCAGTGTTGTCGTCAGAGGGGTGCGTTCACATCGCCCAGCCAATCACTTCCTTCAGTTCAATTCATTTTAATTTTGATCTTGGTTTCATTTCCCCCGACCGTTGACGATACCTGTCATTCAAGCATTCCCTTAACTAACCGTTAAACACATGGCAGTGGTAATTATGCTTACCACTTGCTCTGACAACCAATAACTATGCATTTATATCGCAGTGTATTTATTGATTTTCGTATAATTCTCAGAATAAACAGCGATTATTTCCTTAAACAGCGTTAACGAGTTGATCTTCGTAATGGTGAAGTGTGGTGTTTACTTCGCGGTACGGACTGGATTCTTAAATACTATTTAGGCGAACGTCGTGCTTTTAAACATTAAGGAGTCGTTCTGTGATTTGGACCTCGGGAAATAATTCAGTTTATTTTTACACGGTAAGTCTGATAGTTAATCAGATAAGTAATTTATTTTGATGCTCGGTTACGTTCTCCCGCAGCGTCCACACAGCAGCAGGCCGATGCTCGGGACACGAGACGCCACTCCTCGGTGAGCGATGTTCTCCTGGACAGCAATGTACTTCGCAAAGTGGCCAGCCTCACCTTGGATAGAGCCACCATCGACCAGCGCGTGGCCAAGCCGAAGTTTGTACCAGAAAAATTGGATTTCCAGATATATGAGAAGTTTGAAGGTCAGTATTCTTTTCTTGTTCTAAAACAAAAATTCCGTCAAGATCATTGAACACGAAGATGCTTTATGGATCCCAGCAGATATTTTATTTGTCGAGAAGGAATTTGACACGATGAAGATAAGGACATTTATTGCCGTAATGAGAGTCTCTTATAAACACTGCGATAAGGAAGGCATAAAATTGCTTTCCCGTTGTGCGTCTTGTACCAGTCTGATTCAAGATTCACTGTGTCTTCTGATATCCGTGCAACTACAATGTGTTTGGTTAAAAGGGCCTTCCGTGAGGATGTGAGAACAGGACCAGATCAAAACCTGGAAAAA
Source organism: Zootermopsis nevadensis (assembly GCF_000696155.1). The sequence goes on along the minus strand of NW_019060296.1, from coordinate 123,425 downwards.
TAATAGGTAACACGACAAGACTAGGAGACAACAAACGATCAGATACGTTCGCTTTATCGATTGTTCGATATCTCCTTCGAGACAACAAACGATCAGATACGTTCGCATTATCGATTGTTCGATATCTCCTTCGAGGCAACAAACGATATGTTCGTATTCTCGATTATTTATTCGAGACAACAAACGATCAGATACGTTCGCATTATCGATTGTTTATTCGATATCTCCTTCGAGACAACAAACGATATGCTCGTATTCTCGATTATTTATTCGAGACAACAAACGATTAGATTAATACGTTCAGTCATATTTTGAAAGCTAATATTTTCGTGGAAATTCGTTTGTAGCCTGATTTTTGAAAGTAAAATAGGATCGCGATATAAAAATGAATGGTTCTGTACAGCAGTTAATAGTTTTCACTTCGCGACCCACTTTTCTAAAGACTACGTTTGGTGACATATTTATTTCGTCTTTACGAAACGTAATTCAAAACAGCGAATACAGATCAAAGTTCACTCTCCAAATAAAAGTAACTTCATGGGATTATTTGTGCCACAGCGCGATGAACTATAGACGAATCACGTTATTGAAACAACTGAAGCCAACGTAGTGTCCAAATCCCTCAATGAAACGAATTGTTGAAAATCGACTGTACTGTATTTAATGAAAGTATTCACGAGACGCGTCGTCCATTTCATGCTCGACCAAAGACGTGTGTGGCAGAGAGAAGCATGAAATCATTGCTGTACGAGGAAGTCTGTGTCTCAAGTCCCTATATGTTGACATCTGCCGTGTTTGTGTTTGTTGTCGGGTGGAGCAACTACGCAGTTCGGGGCCTCCGATAACGCACCAAATAAGAAATCCCCCCCACCCACACACTTTGCACGTGCAAGTATAGTCAGATGAGAATGAATCTCTAGGAACATAGTTCTTCATTGGACATTTTTTTTTTTTTTTTACAATACTCGCTTACATGCTCAAGAAATTTCCCACTTTTTAGGCGTTCTTCACGATGGAGCGCAGCTTCCATAAGCAAGAGACATTCTTCTGAAACTGTGGGAACCGAGGTCATTGGATCACTCTCGTATTTTGTTTAAAATAAATGCTTCCAATTGTTTAAACTACGTCGCCCTATGATAGGACGAATAACAAATTTGAAAAGGAAGTGACTGTCTTAATTTAAGGTACTATCCATTTATTTTCCTGGAGTAGCTGAGGAAAACCACCAAGACGTCAGTCAGGTCTCCAGGTGTGAATTTATACCCGGAACCTCCCGATTACGAAACAGGATTGCTAATGGGAAAAATTTGTTTGCCCGGTGTTTTTACGTGTACGTTTTCTGACCTGATATCGCAAAGTTTTACATTAAAGTTATAAGCATTTGCAAAGTCACGTATTTTACAGTGTGGTTTTATGTAAGTGTTCTCATATACGACGTGTTGTTCTCGTAAATATCGTGTTGCAACGGAATCAATTACACTCTGACTGTTCCGGGCGACGCATTGGGCGAGAGCAGTTTCGAAGTACAGTGTGTTCCCTTTACGAGGGCGCACTCGCGTCGGGAGCCTCCTCCCGCCAAGTCCGGCCCGACCTTCCGCGAAAAATTTTGCTTTTCGCGGTTGCGTTGTCCGGAAAACACTCCGTAATTTCTCATTTAACTCGAACAGTAAGAAATGAGGGGGGTAGAGGAATAAAAAATGCTTTAGATCTTTAAGTTTGATTTGTGGGTTCCTCTGAAATGTCGGTAACCATTCGCGAGTCTACACGACTTCATAAAGCAGAACTCTCATCGTCGTGACGGCCTCAAACATTTGTTTCCGATTGCGTCCTCCTTCGTGCTCTATTTTACCCGTGAGCAGAATGTATCAGTCTGTTACATAAATGAAAAGTCTTGAGTCCGACCTGCCACACCTTCCTCCACACTACAATAGCTGTGAAGTCATCATGTGTAATGACTCTGTATTCGGTTGATACAGGACAGATGCTGATCAATTGGTTCGTGTCCGCCTTCCCCGAGGGCCACTACCTGCGTCTTCTCCTCACGTCGCAAGATTTGCGTATCTTGGCAATCCAATTCTGCACCCATCTCCTGGCCGCCGGGGTAGTCCGCCAGATACCTGACAAGGACGTCACGTTGGAGCACCTGTTCAGGGTGAGTAGTCAGTTGCATGACGGGAAATCGTGGGGTCTTCCCTCCCCCCCCCCGTCAATTCCGTCGCCGAAAGTTCTGAAAGGATATCTGATGAAATTTGGGGATTACAGTAAAAAAATAAATATTAAATCTGCATTCACGAGGGAATTAACAACATGAAGATTTAATGTCTTCTGGAACGTTTTCTTGTGTCCATCATCAGGTAAACATGTTTGAGGCCCAAAAAGACAGATTTGAAAGGACCTTCGCATGATGAGGTCTTATTCTGTGTCTGAGGCCCACTAGGGCACTCACTTCAATGTTCATTTGTTACAGCCAGACCTGATGTATTACTGGTCTCATGCAGAGGCTCCGACACCAGCTCCGTCCACACCCGGTCGCCTCTCATCCATTGCCTGGCCACCCACGAGTCCATTTGGATTCTCCATGGCCACAGAACTAGCCAGCGCAGCTGTAAATCGACCAGGGGCTCGATACTCAGAAGCAGGTGCGAGATGAATGAGTCACTCCGGGGTCCAGTCATGTGACAAATCAAATTTTGTTGAATTTTAAATTGACAAAGTCATTCAGGCCTTGGACTTGAATGGGGCTCTTTTTTATAAATCATGTTGGTCTTAATGTATATTTGTTCAGTTAAATAAGAAGTTTAAATGTCGCATCTGAAAGACATTTGAAAATATAAATTTCTTACGTATTTGCATAATGATACAAGAGAAATTCACCGATTCATTTAAAATTTTCCAACCCACTTTGTATTTTGGGTGCTTGTGGGTTATCGGGACACGTCGCTTTAAAAATAGGTTAGGTTCGGTTAATGTGTGTGGATAAATGACATATACTTGAAAGTAATTATATTTTATTTCAATAAATGACAAATTATTACATTTTATTTGGATATGCAGGTCCTGATATTCGACTCTCCCGTTTTGTGTCCCGACAACCAACAAGTACCGTATTTTGTTTCTTGTGCCCAGAACCCATACCTGGGGGGGGGGGGGGGGGGCTCTTCAGATATATTCCTCTGAGGCTGATTTCTGTTTTCAAAGACCTTATGAAATTGACATGAGTCCAACTACGAAGTGTTTGTATGGGATATGAGATCTCTTGGCAATCTTCTGGGTAGTAATGCCATCTCCGGGCTTGAAGACGGGAAGTCCACGTGGCATTACAATCCAGAAGACATGCGATGAGTCAAGATGATGACACTTGTCTTCTTTTGTGGCGATGCGTGATGACTCGATAGAAACTGCCGCGAAGGAGCCGGCCTCGATATCCCTCGCTTCACCGACTGATGTCAGGTCGCCGGTCAAGTCAGGAGGGGAGAAGCCAGGTGATCACTTTGCTGCACCTGCACTGGTTTTTGTTTACTAAACAACACTTGTTGCCTGATGCATTTTTTGTTGTTGTTGCACGTTCTCTTAATTTGCACTAATTGATTTATCCTTTTTGTTTAGTAGCGTCTGAACTGTGTAGTTTTGCGTAGTGTTGAATGAGATGGAACTGCGTTCATGATTAGCGAGTTGGCAAGGATCTGGAACTTGGTGATCGTAGTTTATTTGTCTGGAGATACTGAGTAAAACCCCAGTAAGGGTACCTGATACCATTGCTGAAATTCAGTCTGAAATATGAATCTAGTGAGATCTGACATATTTTTGTTGTTGCTCTGGGTTGTGACGCTGCTGACTTGTACATAGATAGATTTTTTTTTTTGATACATACTGCCTCCATCTTCAGGGTTATGCACAACCCAGAAGACCTACATCAACAGATTTAAAAGTGGTTTCATTATAACACCAGTTCAGTTTGTGGGCTTGGTCCATGTGCGTCGTCATATTTATTAGTCGCTTGTCGTGGACATTTGTTTCGCTAGACTGCAACTCTCGGCCATTTGTGTTATCCTGTACTAAATGTTTAATATGTGAACAATTAGAATCATGACATTTTTCATTAGCGTTGATTTAGAATTCTTGTCGCTAAGTAAATGTTGTGATCTGCTCCACAGAATTTCAACAAGTTGTTATGGGTCTGAAGCGAGAGCATCGGGATAATCTCAACAGGCTATCGCGAGACCAGGAAGTTTCTTTGTTCAACGTCAGGGGCGAACATGCCCAGCGACTTGATGACGCTGATGAGAAGATCGCTCGACTTGAGGATACGGTGGTTAAGCTGCAACAAGAGCTGGATCGGTACAAAACTCTGTCGGACATACAGGTAAGGCAGAACGGAATAAAGCATTTGGGATTATTTATTATTTATCTCTTCTTTACTGTCATTCTGTAACATGCAATCTGCATTTATTGATATTTTTGTTGTTGCGTTAGTGCTTAACAGAGAAGACAAAGGCTGACTTTGACTCACCAACAGAACAGAAAACTCTTCCCTCTGCAGACATCGTGGGTAGTGAGCTCGGCAGGAAAGGTCCAGAGCCAGTGAACACATCACAAACAAATGTGGAAGCTGCGCTGAAGGATGTGAAGCCAGACATTTCCATAGTAAATGAAGGACAGACAAAGTCAACAGCGACTGAGCCTTTGTCAGTGTGTGACAGGTCAACGGATACCGAAGATTTGCATGAAACTCCCTCCGTGATCTCAGCAGAACCAACAACGGAAAGAACGAGTCCCTTGAAAGAAGACGATACGTCAGTATCACATCCTGCCCCTCTTTCAGAATCACAACCAAATTCAAAAGGACCAGAACCTGTTCTACAGATGGTGCCCTCAACTTCTACGCTGCTTGAAATGCACAGTGTGAATGGCGAGGTAATAGCGTCTCCACAAAAGCTTATAACAGAGCCACCAAGCACAAAAACAAAAATGAGTGGACCACCCCCACCTCCACCTCCACCCCCAATGTCTGGGATGGAGCCGTTACTGCCTCCAATTTCTGAAATGGGGCCACCACCGCCTCCGATGCCTGGAATGGGTCCTCCACCACCACCCCCATTGCCTGGAATGGGTCCACCACCACCCCCATTGCCTGGAATGGGTCCACCACCACCCCCATTGCCTGGAATGGGTCCACCACCACCCCCATTGCCTGGAATGGGTCCACCACCACCCCCATTGCCTGGAATGGGTCCACCACCACCTCCCCCGATACCAGGAAGTGGAGGAATACCACCAGCATCAACTGCTTCTGTTGTCGGATCTCCACTGCCATTTCCCACACCACCCGCAGGAGGATGGATGGCAAACAGAGCTAGTAAGTAGAAAAAACTCAGACTTCCTTAATCTTCAGTGTTCTAAACCACAGACTGTCGTAGGATTTCAGTTCCTTGTGGCAGTGTGATTATAGACGGTGGTCTTCTTAGTTGTGGCATCATGTAGTAACCTGGCTGTATACCGTCATTTTGGAGAATCATTCTGTCTCCATCTTCAGAGCTGAAGTGAGGAGGGTCAGGAAATGATGTTTATATAGGTTACGAGGAAGATGAGGCCAGGGGGATTGACCAATCGGAGCCACAGGACATAGTAGCTCTTTCCTGTTGGTCCAGATATGGCTACGTGTTCCTCCCTTAACCAATGGTCTGATCTTTCTCCTAACCTTGTATAAGCCATGTTTCCTGTCTTCATTTCAGCCCTGAAGATGTAGACAGCATGCTACAGCCACGAGACTGCACAGCACAGGAACCTATAACAGGGCTGTCGGCTCAGTCACGATCTTTCAAAACAGAAGCAGTGCTAAAGGAACGCGGTTTTCCTTTGCGTATGTTGCAGAATTTGTGTTCATTCTGAAATGAGTGGCTTGCATTACGGTAAATGTTTTTAAGTCGTGTCGGTTTTGCAAGACTGGCACAGGACACGGATTGAGACTTGATTGTTATATTGTGCCCCAAAGATCTGAATTTGCGCGAAAGGAGAGGAAATGTCTGAATCTGCCGTGATGTTGTTACGTTTGGACACAGAGAAGTTGGGAACTATAGTTATAAAGAGTTGTTCTTAAATTCTCTCTGAACTGTCCTTAAGTATAATTTCTGAAGTTGAAAGATTCACAGAATAGCCTTTTTATATTATGTAGTAGAATTTAATCATAACGGAACTTTCAAACCGCTTTCATCACCAACTAGCATTCATTTAAAATTTATTATGCCATTGGGCTATCCTCGGCGGCAACGCGTTTCGTTCAATCTCGCACGATAGTTCATATCGTTCTAAAATATTGTATAGAGCCGGTTAGTATAGTCCCATGGGGCTGAAACACATGCGATAAATTGCAAAGAAGTGCTATTAGTATAGTCCCATGGGGCTGAAACACGTGCGATAAATTGCAAAGAAGTACTGGTTAGTGATAAAGGTGGTCGTAACGTTATGGTTACATTCAGTTGCGTTAATAGTTGAATTAATGCAAAACTTCATTCGTCATTAGCATACTTTTTCAATTAATCCAGTAGCAATTCCTTGAACTCCTAAAATAAATTTGTTTTTTAAATAATAGTGTAGTTTTTTCTAATTTTTATTTTGAATGTATATATTTTTTTTACTTTCAAGTATTTAAGTTAGTTTTTTTTTTATTTTCTTGCAACTTGTTAATTCTGACACCTGGTTTCTCACATTTTCGTCCCCTAACCTGACCTCGGTAGTGGCACCCGGACGTAGCACAGGTAAGAGGACTCGGCCGCTTCTGCTTCTACTGAGGTGAGCCTCACCTCGCTGCATGCTCGCTTTTCAGTAAAGGTGCTTGACTAACAAACAGATGGTGGAGACTCGGTAAGGTACTAAACACAAACTCGAAATATTTGAAAATTGCTGAATGTTAAGCAGTATTACCTTAGGTTGGTATTGCGGCTGTGTAGAAAGGGCATCACGTCTGAAGGGTGTACCAACATATCTGCATAATCTGATAATATTTGATCTGACAACGTAAAGTCGCGTGATGTACGTCATGCCAGAAGGGCGTAATAGCAAAGGCACTTGCATTTGGGCACATGCTCATTTGTCTAATCAAATAAGTGCAAGAATTTAGTTCTCTGTAAATTAGGAATTTAGTTTGTTAGACACCCTCTTGTCATGATGCCCTCAAAATGTGTGTATGATTTTTTTTTAAAAAAAATTAATTTAAAGTTAAAAATCACAACTCTTTCTTAAAATTGAGTTTCATAAATCAAATATTTGTTTTCTCGTATATCATAACGCTTATAGACTCGGCCTTTTGAATGTCTCTTACTTTTTACGTCATCGCCAGATAGACTGAGTCATGATAACATGGCTTCCGTCAAATATCTACAAATTGTTGACGCTGGAGTTGTGGTTTTTGGCGTCAGTTAAGTATTACAATTGTAATAATGTCTGGTGTTGCTAATTAACATTTTGAAACAGCCCAGTAAAAATTTGAGTATTTGATGCTAGATTTTAACTCTCGCTTCACTAATCATTGGCGCACAAATGCAGATTTAAAAGACACAAATGACATTAATATTGCTTATTAATACAATAATTTTTTTTTTTACCTGTTATGTGTGAACTACTTTTTATTTTCCTTGCTGTATTTGTAGGAATTTGTGTGTCATAAATTGCTAACTTGAGTGGAATGAGGAATGGGACTGAATCTTGTTTACTCTGTAAAAAAAAATTATTATTTTTTCGGAAAGTTTCAAATTGAATTGTGTTCCTAGTTACTCATTATGAAACCTCTTTGCACATTTTTGTTCTGCTGCTAATAATATAATATTGTCTCATGACTTGTACTTTATTATTCCTACTTGCAGAAAGATGTCTCTTGTCGTCTCCAACCGCATCTTTCATTTCGTAGGTTTGGATAAAATCTTGTCATTTAATCCGTCGAGATTTAAAGTTAACATAGGACACAGATCATTCATTATTTATGTGCTGTTAAACATTTGCCCAATGAAAAACATTTTTATGTAAAAGTTACAGACTATTGTGACTTTATATTCATGCGTATTGTTTTGAGAATGATTCCGAGAACGCGTCTTAAATGTTTAAGACAGATAATTAATTTATAAACAATTTGAAAAATTCAAGAAATTATAAGTTGCTATGTCACATGGCATTAACAGGAACATA
>NW_019060296.1:73636-99261 GCF_000696155.1 Zootermopsis nevadensis | reverse complement strand
AATATATTTATTTTGTACAGTCTATACACAAACGTTTGAAGTTTATTGGTGTTGTAAAAATTATATAATATTAAAACATTTTGTTGTATAAAATATTATATTAGCGCTCTTAATCGTAAATACGATTTTACATTATATTTTTTTAGCGCTTTTATTAAAACGACATGTTTCGACGCATATAAGATAAAAAAAAAATGTCATTGAGTTTCTACCAGACTAAACTTCGTATCATCCCGAGAAGACAATTATCTTCAATTCGAAAATCTTGGTGGCGACTTTATTTTTCTTAGTCGAAATGTCCCTAGTATTTATTTCGAAATTCGGTTATTACCGTTAATTGTGACCATACATTACAGTTTACAATTTCAGTCAGTAAAACATATCCCCACTAGACCAAGACTCGATTGTGTGACTCACACATAATATAACTGTGCAGTAATATTTCTACATGATTTTATTTATTTAAATTTGCCTTCGTTGAACAACCGACCCGATGTAACTAATTTCAACCAAATTTGCCCCTTAGGAGCTGAACACTGCGTATTGCCTTCTGCCCTGATCGGTAGGAGTATCAATGATCAGTTTAGATCGTGATTTAGTTTGATACAGCGTCGTGAAAACTCATTGGCCGGTCGCAAATTTCCAGCGGGCCACGGTTCCTAGCCCCTGGTTTAGATGAACTACGTTTTTCTGTTGTTATAAAAAAAAATTCTTCTCTTAGGATGGGGACACATGGACAGTTTTCTTTATTTAACAGCGGTCAGTGCAGCTGCAGAACGAGACCATTCTTACAAAACCTTTATATGACATCGCCGATTCAAGATTTCCTTATTGTTACCATTATTATTTACAGCGTGTGAATATTTCAAACGAGTTTTGAACCAGCGTCACATTGATTTTGAACACCTGGTTAATACATCAGACCCACCGTCAAACACGGCTCTGAAACATGTTAAAAAATACGTACGTTACTAAGCTCAGTGGTAACTATACATACCACTTTATTTAAGTGTCTTCATTTCACCCAGGAAGTATATGAACACCGAAATTAATCACGCGTTCCACAAAAAGACGGAGAATTTGTTGACTAGCTGAGCGACTGTCAGCTACGTAGAAAGTTGCCTCGGAGGCAGAGTCCTCTGGCGAGCGGTGGTATATACACTTCACGTTCCATAGCGGATAATGCAATTTCCTTAAACAGCGTTAACCAGTCGATCCTTGTAATGGTGAAGAGTAGTGTTTTCTTTGCGGTACGGACTGAATTCTTAAATATTAATTCGACGAGCTTGGTGCTTCAGAGGAATGATTTATAAGCGAAGAAATTGTCGTGGTATTTTGAGCCTGGAGTATGGGATATAGAAATAGAATATGATATTGTGGTTTTAAATAACAGATATTACAGCCCCCAAACACTAGATCATTCCCCGAATAGGTCATTAGGCAAAACATATATAATTCTTTGAACACGTCAGTCCATCGATTTGAAGCTAACAACGCCATGACATCGAGGAATTATTGAATATCACCTCAAAGCCGTATGTCCTCTGCAGTTGATATAGCGATTATAAACGTTGATTTTTTTTATTTTTTTGTTTTTTGTTTTGGAAAAATATGTGGTGGTAGAACTGTGTGTGAATGAGGGACCTAAATTGTGTCCCAGCCTCGTGTTCCCTCTTTACAAACGCCTCGAGCTGTAGTGTCATTATATCTCAAGTGGGAGCAATGACCAGTGCGACATGTACCCTCGTTCAACTGCGATCTGTGTGAAGCTCACTCCTGCAGTTGGCACCAATTATACACTTCTTGGAATTCTGTATCAAGACGGTTTTTGCGGTCAAGTTATGATGCAGACGAAGCTCCTACGCCACGAGAAACCGATTTGGCCTTTCCGGACTTCATCTGCCAGGTGGAAGGCGACTTTCTTTGTCAGATTGATTGTTCCAAAGTCAATTTCAGTGATCGACCCTTTAAGGCCCAGTGGTAATTATATGTACCACCTGCTTTGACAATCAGTATACTTCGTTTTGTATGTGTGTTTTTCGTGTGATTTCTCGCTGTGAACTTCGTCAACCTGTCGATCAGTTGTGAAGATTTATCGTCTTTTTAAAGATTAATCATGATTTTTTTTAAAATAATATATAGGCAGGTTTGTCTAAACACGTGTTTCACTGGTAATACACCAGATTTGACGTAATAAAAGTTGAAAGACCATGCAGATAGAATGGGTTATGTCGAAGTGATCAAATAACGTGGAAATATAAATTACAAAGAAGACGATTTTGAGGTCGAAATGAGGCAAATGTACCACTGACGAAGCTGTTGAACAGCGCCCACATTTTTTTTTTTTTTTTAAGTTATAGATTAACATTTTCCTCGCTATCTGCCCGGAATACAACCAGGAAACATTTCAAAATATTTGAGCTAATATTTGTGCTAGATATATATTTATGAGGTTTTGGCGTTTTTTATTATAGAAGTTGAGATTCAGATTGTGTATGACGCACTGTGGTCTTCTAGGTGCTTCGAAACGTATCCCTTCCATCTTCAGGGTGCATGGAGGATATGATGTTAGTCCGAAACATTGGTAGCAGTGTACAAGGCTACCCCAAAAGATCATTTTGAGTGGATTGGCAGTATACACTGATGTGTACTTTTTTTTCAGTTCGAAATTGTCTTCTGGGTTGTTGCGATGTGTAGTCTGGTCGATGTTAACCAACGTTTCAGAGGTCATACTGCCTCCGTCTTCAGAGTATGAAGATTTCTGTCTTCTGGGTTGTTGCGCTGTGTAGTCTGGTCGATGTTAACCAACGTTTCGGAGGTCATACTGCCTCCATCATCAGTACGAGATTTGAAGTTTTCACAGCGGCGAGTCTCAAGATTTCCGTCTTCGGGGTTGTTGCGCTGTGTAGTCTGGTAGAAGTTTTACCGACGTCTTAGAGGTCCTTGATTGACACATCGTCCTGATGAAGTAGGCAGCAAGGACCTCTGAAACGACTCTAAACTTCTACCAGACTGCACGGCGTAACAACCCAGAAGACAGTCGTCAACGAGGGAAACAGCTGTTTTCAGTTTTCGAGTTTAAAAAAAATGTTCTGTCTTTACAGAACACCTCATATTCATCCATATCCTGAAACGGTTAAGAAATTTCTCATAACATAGGACGTAATTGCATTCTGACATGTGAACCCGTTCGTGCTACGTGTCCGTCGCGTCTTGGCAAGAGATGTTAGAAGTCGAGAATTTTTTTTAAACTTCTGTGAACCGTAGAAATACAATTATCGAGTAGCTATTTTAGAACGAGATTTTACCGGTGTTTGTTATTTCGAGTCTGACAGTGTGAAACACGGCAGCTCCACAGAAGAATAGCTCGCATTATCTCTCGGCTTTAGCGCGTCTATCCCACTGACGTCAGAGATATTTTGTGTGTCTGTTCAGTGTCATTATCACATTCGGGGGGGTGGCCGTGAGCTTTTTCCTTGTTCTGTGTGAACTTGTTCTGAGTTCATTGAATTACACCTGCAGGGCGGTTCAGATCGGGGAACATCCATGTGGTCTTCTGTTCATTGCCGTGTTCACGAGAGCGCCACTGGTCCATATCCACTCCAAGTCCTCAGGTTGTCAGGTTTTACCAAAATGCAGTTTTGTTAACTCCCCTGAAAATCGCACATAGTAATAAGGTATTATTATTATGATGATGATGATTTTGATGATACGATGATAATAATAATAATGATGATGATATGATGACGTGCTGTTGCTGTGTTTTTAGCAGAATGTTCTTAGGACGTTGAAGATATTTTGTGGGTTATGACCCCGAGTGCTTTTCCAGGTGGCTATCAGCGTTTCGCACTAACGTATGACATACATCTTCAGGGTTTAAATTTACCAGCGATTGGTGAATATCGAATGTGCAGACGATAATTTTATCACAGACGTTTTGTAACTGACCCCGAAGACCGCGGTGGATACTCGACGTTGCTCGGTTACTTAATTCGTCAGTTTCTTAGACGGGTAGGTTTATTACTTAAGTAACTGGTAAATTACTTATCCAGTTAGTTACATAAACGTCTAATCAGTTGTCTTTCTCCAGTCAGCTAACTCGATGGATTATTTATGTTATTTAATTGATTAATAATCTAGTTTGAAACTTAATTATCAGCTTATCCAGTTAGCTACTAATGTAGTTAAATGCTTTGGTTGATCTTTTGTGGTGCCAGGAGTTTGGTTTGTAATCATTAATAAAACGTGGACAGGTTTGTCCTACTTAAGAGCATTTTAAGAAAGACGTAACCAGGGTTTCAAGAATCTACTCATTAAAGGGCTCTGGTATCGTTCCGACGTCAGATTTCGCACAGCCACCATGTTGCTGTCTGTGGAGACATTAAAATTGCAACTGTGGCATGGCGTTCAAGATTTTTCTACGAAATTTAATGCAAATCTGTTAAATTTTATTAAGGACGACAACCGACCGCTTTTATAAGCTGAAAACACAGTATTGCGTCCGTGAATGATAGCAGTGGTATTCAACCTGGGGTACGCGAAGAAATCTTTAGGGGTACGTGAAATTTTAAAAAAATATATTATTTTATGATAAACACTGAATAATCAGTAATTTAATTTATTTAATTTATTTTAGATGTAGATTATATACTACGTATAACTTGAATTATACACCGACAACTTTGGGGGTACAAATTTGAAGAGAAATTATATCTGGGGGTACGCGAACAAGGTTGAATACCACCGAAGTAGGGGACACTCTTGTGGTGACCAATTCCTGCCCAATGCTCGAGGCCAGACAGAGTTCTCGATACATTTTATTTGCGTTATCGATCTGGCCCGGTTTCGCCAGACGGACTGGCGTCTGTTGTAAGGCAGGGGAGCGAATCATGACTGATGCAGCGCAGGGCTGTCCAACTTGTGCCACCCAACGTTGTTTAATAAGCATGCGCGTTTGTATCCAGACGCGTGTACATGCAAGATCATTTTAATCTCAGGTTCCTGACGAAAGCAAGTCGCTAAACGTGTTAATATTTTTGTGAATCTTTCTTTTTCTTAATGTTAGACGTTTTAAAACGTGTCTTCAGCTGATTCTACTTCTATGTGGGTTCATTTAAAATGTCTAATCTCAGTCACAGCTTCTGAAATTTTGAATAAAAATGTCCAAAAAATATTCATCAGTCTAATGTTCACACACTTCTCGATTATGCTTTAGTGGGTTGTGACGCCGCTAATTTTTTTTCTCGTTTTGGAGGTGGTTACATCAATAACCACCTACAAGACCACATGGCACCATAAGCATCAGTCGTAGGTAGAATTACGTGGTCATGCTTTAAAAAGCCGTAAGCACACAAAATATGTTTATGTAATCAACATCGATATGTATGTCTTATCGACTTTCGTAAGTCGATATCTCGAAACGTTCTTATTATGGTAGACGCTTCTTAAGCCAGTAACTTACATTTGGAGAAAAAACAAGTTTATTTGTTGGAACGTTCCAATTTGTAAATCGATCATTCGATGCGGAACGTGAAATGATATTTTAAATAAATATTTTATATTTTATTATCTTATTAAAAATTGTGATTTGACGGAAAATATTAAAATATTTTTCTCTCTTAAAAACCTTGATCATCATCGGTGAGTGTTTTTATTGCTGGAAGTCTGAGGCTTCTAGTAAGAGGTTTACGCTGTATTAGCAGATAGATGGACCAGACATGTGTATGGATTAAATGGATCTTAAGGAGATAAGTTTTTGTGACACGGGACGAAATGTGGTGGCTTCTTGAACCACTTTGTGCAGTCATAATCCCGTCCAGGATGATGTCTCTGACAAAATATGCGGATTCTGATGAGAGAGTTTGATGTTCCGTGGCGTAATGACCCTTCTCGGGATGAGGCAAGGCCGACCATCTAGACGTTACACTGCGCTTGGTATTCAGGTTCTGCCGTCATAAAAGTTGGAATGGATCCTCAGGAATGTCACTGCACACCCGTGGTTCGCAACCCACTGAGGGCTGTCCTCATTTAAGAGAGACTCATCCGATAAGCTAAGAATCCGAATGGAGCAATCCGAATGGAAGATGCAGCTTTTGAGTGACAGGCGTACGTGGGAAGATGTGTTGTTGATTTATTTAACGACGTCCTTAGTATCTGAGACTATATAGCGTCTGATCTTATGATAATCATGAATATTGAATTTTAAAGAATGTGGAAATGAGAGAACTCGGCGAAATTCGAACACAGGACCTCGCTTATATGAAATGAAATTGGGGAATATTTTGAAAAAAAAATCACCTAACAAAGGTGGATGTTGGTTCTGGCTTCATTAGTTGTTTGATCTCAACTGAACTTCTTAAAAAATAACACTTCCTCTTATGAACTATCAGAAGTGTCAACGATGGATGTCTTCTGGGTTAAAACGCCTCTTATGAACTATCAGAAGTGTCAACGGAATGATCTCTTAAAGATGGATGTCTTCTGGGTTAAAACGTCATACAGTGTGGTGAAAGTATACCGACGTTTCAGAGGTACTTGCTGCCTCCATCATCAGAGCGCCCGTACACACTACCAGACTACACGGCCTTCGGACTCACTACTGAGTTCACCTCGTAAATGAAAATGAAGAAATTTGTGGCGGTTGCAGAAGTGTTTTCGTCTCCGACTGTGTCCCAGTGTGAACAGGGCCTCCTGTAAGATCGGGTTGCGTGGTAGGACCGTGCGATCCGCGCACTTGAGCGCCCTGGGCGTACGTATTTTACATCTGTTGTTACAACACGTGCAAATTCACAAAGACTCACCGATCGTTCCCCGTTCTTCGTGCCTGAAAACTGGATTTTTCACACAGCTTTTCCCTGCAGTACGTATCCGTTTTGACAGTTCCATATGACGCAGGGAATGTGGGTCACACACCCCTTCAAACACGTCGAGCTTCGGACAACGAATAAATGTTGAAAGGAGTAGAAAGCAGACATGCGGATATTCGCAAAATAACAAAAAAAAATATTAAATTTAATCGTCACATCACCAAATTCGTTGGTCTGGGTCGTGTCAGTTACCAAAGTTTCGGTCGGACGGACTGATTCCATCTTCAGGGTTAAAATTTATTATCTGCCTGCGAGTCCACGCGACGTTACAACCCAGAAGACCGGCATTAACATTAAAAAAAATACGACTCGTGCTATTAACATATGAAACCACTTCCACGAGTCTGAATAGAATCAGGTTTTAAAATTGAAAGTGATCTTTTTTTTTTACATCACGTGATATCAATTCAGTGGGTGAGCTAGACGGTTGGAGTTCATTCAGGATAACAATGGATTGCCCATGGGCTGTTTGCCGCGGGGAACGAGTTTGTCCATATGGCCCACATGTCGAAAGTCTGCTTCACACACAATTCACTTGGTCCTGATACTTCCAGCCTATGTAGACTATTTTTTTCTTTAAATACTTTGGAGGAACTTAACTCTTTCTGAGTTGAGTAGGATTTGAGGTTTTCACGGAGGTGAGTCTGAAAATGGCTGTCGTATTGTCTGGTAGAAGTTTCACCGACGTTTCAGAGGTCCTTGCTGCAGCGACCATCAGGACAAAACAAAGTTTCTGATGTGACGCTGTTTAGAAATGAAGTGAAATTCTTTTCTGAATGTCATTGGCGATTTATTATATTAGTGTTTCAAAGTCTTGAAACCTTTAAAAATTCTACGTTTCGTCCTTCGACTTCAGGTAAAATTGGGGGGGGGGTCACTTGTTCTTTTGGATCTGGTAAGCCGAGCTATTCCAGATGTATGGAAGATTTTAAGATTTTTTTACGACTTATAAAAAGAGTATACAAAATAATAATATTACCGTGAAATGTTTACGGGATGACAGTCATAATACTTTTTGATGACTGAGGCAGGTACAGTTTCCGAAACGTCGGAAATTCATTCCGTACTGTCACGAGAAGGCTGCGTCTCGTTCAGTCTTAAGTACCTTACCCTGTAGATAGGCAGCATGTATGTCAGCACGCGGATCAAACAAAGGTCTCTGCTTGCCTTAGACCACACGTGTACAGACAGAAACTGTTTCTGCCATAAGTGGAATTACAGAATTTTCATATAAGAACTCAGTATTAACCCGGTAAAGCCTAGTGGTAATTATATGTACCATCTGTTTCAACAATCAGTTCATCTACATTTTATATTTGTGTGTTCCGTGTGATTATCACTGTAAACAGCGATTATCTCCTTAAACAGCGTTAACCATTTGATCTTTGTAATGGTGAAGTGTAGTGTTTTCTTCGCGGTACGGACTGAATGTTTTAATATTATGTACGTAGCGCGTGTCTCATTATAAATAGCGATTATTTCCTTAAACAGCGTTAACCATTTGATCTTTGTAATGGTGAAGTGTAGTGTTTTCTTCGCGGTACGGACTGAATGTTTTAATATTATGTACGTAGCGCGTGTCTCATTATAAATAGCGATTATTTCCTTAAACAGCGTTAACCATTTGATCTTTGTAATGGTGAAGAGTTGTGTTTACTTCGCGGTACGGACTGGAATCTTAAATATTAATTAGGTGAGCTTCGGCTTCGAAGGGCTAAAATGCAGAACATTTGATTATTTTGTACGGTTTCTCGTACCAATAGAAAGACGGAGGACAGATGAATTCTTACGTGATCTACCTGTGTTGAGGTCCATGAGGTGACTGACCTCACCACGTGTGGTAGTCATAGTTAGTGGGGGGAGAAGGTTTTCAACCCTAGGGATACCGTTAACTCGAAGGGAAGAAACTGGTTTTTGACGACTTCCATATTTAAAATAACCCATTTAACTACTTGTAGAAAGCTGAGGAAATTACTAGGACTTTATGCACAAAAATATCAGACTACACACTCGATAAACCAGTAATAAAATATCGATGCACGTTAATCGATATATCTTGCCTGTCCCTAGTTCCAAATGTCAAAGCTATAAAGAAAATTTAGCAGGATCCGTGGAAAAATATGTGTGGTTGTTGTCATGTTCCCCGGTAATTCTGACGCCAACTGCAAACAGCTTTAAGAGAAGACTGGGCTCGTATTCTTCTAAATTCTTGCAATTTTTAAAAGGAATGTCACAATTAAGTAGCTACAGAACTTTGCTAAACCATTTCTTGCGCCATTTTGTTCCAAAAAGAATACCGTTGAGCAGAAATGGTATTATGTGGTCATTTATAACGCCTGTTATACAGTTTTATAGTCGTCGGGACTTTGTGTGTCGTTCATGCTGGCACTGTAAGGGTAAATCAGTTTGTACTTATTTCCAGTTTAATGGAATTTATTATTGCACCAAACGTCCCACATTGTCGCATTAATTTGTATATGCAGATACAGAAGTTTAATTTCTGTGTCATTCGCGTGTCTGTTCTCCGTTTTGCCGATGTTTTGTTAATAATTTCAAGTTTTCACGTCAGTACCTAGAGACTCTTCTGTAGTCATCGTCCTGACGATGAAGGCATTATTTCCGAAACGTCGGTCATTTAATACCAGATTTCACGGCCTAATATCCCAGAAGAGAGTCGTTTTAAATCATTCAAATCTTAGTGGTAACTACATGTCTCATCTGCTTTAACGATCAACAAGTCTGAAGATGGCTTTTTTCTGGGTTCCTGCGCCAGAAGACAGCCATCTTTACACTCACCGCCGTGAAAACTTCAAATCCTACGAAACAATAAGTCTGTTTTTTTTTGTGTGTGTGTGATTCTCATAATAAACGATGATTATTTCCTTAAACAGCGTTAACCATTTGATCTCTTTAATGGTGAAGAGTAGTGTTTTCTTTGCGGTACGGACTGAATTCTTAAATATTATATCGAAGTGTCTGTCTCTCACTTCTCCCACCACCAATTTCCTCTTTGCAAATTATATTCTTATGCATTCCTTCTTATCTACCTCGGCTTTATACTTCACGAGCCATTTGGACTCCGGGATTCGATTCCCGACCTAGTGCTCACTCGGCCTCTTGTTCGGGGGGAGGGGGGGGTGACCATTCACACCCACCTCGTACTTTATTCCGTCAGGGCGAGTGTGTCCATTTGTCTTATCAGTGTCAAGAAAGGAAAGGCGCTTAGGGCCTGTGTGAAGTTGGTGGCGTCATTTCAGGCGAAGGGAGACAAGGCCTCAAGATTGGCAGCAGAGGGCAGTGACCTCTGTCTGGGCCGTCGAGCCACCAGAAGCGGTCACTTGACCGGAATCTGGCAGCTAATAGAAATTACTGCAACGGATCATTTGGATTAAAAACTATTAACTGACTCATTCACTTGCTGATTTATCGAGTAATTAAGCCTTCGAAGACGGAGCTCGTTTAAATGATATTTAATAGTAATTCAGTCCGTACCGCGAAGTAAACACAACTCTTCACCATTACGAAGATCAACTGGTTAACGCTGTTTAAGGAACTAATCGCTGTTTATAATGAGACACGCATTGCGTACGTAATATTTAAGAATTCAGTCCGTACCGCGAAGAAAACACCACCCTTCACCATTACAAAGATCAACTTGTTAACGCTGTTTAAGAAACTAATCGCTGTTTATAACGAGGCACACACTGCAAACAATATTTAAGAATTCAGTCCGTACCGCGAAGAAAACACAACACTTTACCATTACAAAGATCGACTGGTTAACGCTGTTTAAGAAATTAATCGCTGTTTATTTTTAGAGTAATACGAAACACATAAACACAACGAAGACTTCTTGACAGGAATACGCTCTGCAGGCGAAACGTGGTGTTACTGGTTGTTGAAGCAGGTGGTACTTCACACTTATCTAACCACTGAGCTGTAAGTGGCTTTGCAAGCACAGGATGAATTTCGCCTTTTATCACGTATTTCGTACTGAGTTTGTCTTAAGGTTTTTGGGTTGTAAAATACTTATCAGCGTATTCAACTTATTTTGTTACCGCGTGTAATTACGTGTTGACTCAGACTCTTTCTGTAAGATTTGAGGTTCTCAAGGCGGTTGGTCTTCTGGGTTCTGACACCTCGAGAACCTGTAGGTAGATACGTTTCGGAGTAATGTACTGATTCCATCTTCAGGTCTGACGTCCACACTGCGTTACAACCCAGAAGATCAGCATTGTCGGTGTCATTGTACGTGATTTAGTTAGAAGTATTACCTCAATGAATTTCTTTCCTCGCGATATGCTGAAAGCATTATTCTTCTTCTTCTTCTTTTTTGTCTGGAATTATCCTCAACTGCAAGCCCACGTGGGTTCGCATGGTTACCTGGGACGAGCTAAGGATCCGTTTTCGTGGAAAAATATTCGAATTAACGATTTCCTGATCGCGTTCCACGCCTGCTGCACCTCGCCGCACGATCAAAGTTCTTATCCTTGCAGCAAGCCGCTTATTATTAACCTTTTTACGTATCCCATAATCATTTTCGTTCAAAGGGCAGTTCGTACATGCAAACTGCCGAAATTCATACGCGGCGGGCTCCCCCCCCCCAATCTGTTTCTCATTTCTTGTAGAAATATTCAGTAAGTGGTCCATATTAAAGGAATTCAGAGGAAATATTTTCCGTGTTTTTATGGGCACGGGCGGGTAGGAAGACACACCCAGAAGACCTAAACGTAGATGGAAGGATATTATTAAAATGGATAGGTAATGTGATGGGAGGGTGTGAAATTGGTTCATGTGACCCAGGATCTTGACTGGTGGCGGCTTTTATAAAAGACGGGGAATTTCTTGACAAGCTGAGCGACTATCAGTCTGTCCTTAGAGTTAGTAAAAATGCAGGGAACCGTGGATCAGTGGGCCTCTGGGCCCCGCTGAGATGTCTGAGGAGGAGCGCGGTACGTGAACGGCCATGTGCGTGGCCTGCCTTGTGTTTACGTACGGCATAAACAGTGTTTGTTGGAGGTCCTAACTGGCCCAAATGTCGTACCGTGACGAGTGATGATGTCTGGGGAAGTCGAAGAACGCTATTAGGAGCCATGACACTTCGCCCATTCCTGGGATTTACGAACGTAATTCGCTCCATGAAAACTGAAGTTCAAAACGAAATTTTCTTTGATTTTGACGTAAAAATTCTGACAGGTTCTTGGCTCCAGTAAATATCACTCACTGTTTTTTGTCTCCCCTCACATATGTTAGAATAACATAACAACCATAAAAATAAGCAGTGTCACTCTTTATGAAAGTTACAGCTTATTTAACCCTGTAAAACACTATTCTGGGTTGTTGCGCCGTGTAGTCTGGTAGAACTTTACCGACGTTTCAGAGGTCCTTGCTGCCTCCATCATCAGGGCGATTCTGTCCTTAATAAAACCTTAGTTGTTTATGTGTTTCGCTGTCAACAGCGATCATTTCTCTAAAAAGCTTTTCCTGATTGATCAATGTCGTAGAGACGCGATGTATAATTATTTTTCTTGAAAGAACTTGTTCCTTAAATATTATTGAAACGAGCGTCGGCTTGAAGGTGGCCGTTCAGACGCCTTACAGTGTGTCACGTGTCATGGAATGCATTCACTCAGAAAGCCGTCGGCAATCATACATTCACCGAGCAGGGTTTGAACCCGCGTTTCCAAGATCTGAGTGTCCTATATCGTACTCGGTTGCTGTGGTCGGAACTTCGTATTGTCAAGGCAAGCGTAAACTTCTCAACGGGAATTTTCGTCCGTGGAATTGGTCTGTCTGTCTGTCTGTCTGTCGACAGACGTATCTTGACAACCTTGCGAAAGGTTCTTTCGTCCGATTGATTCTAATATCACCCTTTCAGTCCACGTCACGAAATATTTTACCCACAAGACAGTATTTTCTTTCCGATGGATCCACCAGTGCAGATGCACCGTGATGAACCCCGGAGGAATTCGACTGTCCAGGTTTTCAAGTACATTCAGCAGATAACACCATCTATCGGGATTATGAGCCAGCACTCATCACTGTGACGTCATGCCAAAGGAATGCACTGGTTGGACATCCTGCTAGCTGGATTTCCGAATAGGAATTGCTCTCCTTGCAACAACGAGCTATGTACAATGCTTGTTCTTGCGTGCTCGCCAATAATTTGTATTTGGCCTTTGTGGGTGTCAGGGAGTCCCTCGGGAAGGATTCCCCACCCAGTCATATAAGCACGCGTAAACTGTGTGGCTTCTCGAAACGTGTGAAGTCGTTGTCCGGTGGGATATGACGACAAATATCAATGGAAGTCTTTAACCCTTTGAAGCACGAAGTTCACCTGATTAATATTTAAAAATTCAGTCCGTACCGCAAAGAAAACACCATTACAAAGATAAGTTGGTTAACGCTGTTTATTGTTAGAATCACACGAAACAGAGAAATACAAAATGCAGCGTTGTTTATTGTAGAAGCAGGTGGTCAATATATTAACCACTGGGCTTTTTAAGAGTTAAAGTGCAATACTTACTGTTTTCAGCGAATGTTAACAAAGTACGAACATCCCAGTTGGTATTTTAACGTAACACATTAGAAGATTAATTTTAATTTCCAGGTTTTAAAATTGAGTAGAACATTGAACTGTTAACACTTACAGTGTTAGTAACTGACACTAGCGCTGAAACGCGCGTGTGTGTGTGTGTGTTAACATTACAACTGGTGTAATAAAAGTTGTTGGTGTGTGAAATGGATGTTTATCTTCATAAGAAGCCGATGAAAACGCATGCCTTTTATGGAACCCCAAGGTTAATTTGTGTGTTTACAAGAGATCGTCACTTTCCCCCTGCTCTGTGTGTTTAAGATAAATTTTAATACCCCCTTATTATCCTCACGTGTGTTATGAGCGAGTTACCTGATATCAAACAGATCGTGTTACTGTCTTCAGTATTTGCCAATAACTATTGCCGTGAGCAACTTTACAGCTTAATGAACGTAGGACCAAGAACTGGCACGCGTCGTACTGATGAAGACCTGGAAAGACGCTTACGAAACACATCATCGGGTATTAAACCTGATTCCTAAAGATTACTGTAGCAAAAGTATTGTTAATTATATCGCTGATTATTGATAGAAAATTGTTGAGTAGCATGTGAACATTTTTGCAAAAGTTGGCCTAATAACAAATTTCCCTTACGTTTGCAATAAATTGTCTGCGTTTGTAGTGTTGCGACTCGCACGTCGACACAGATGCTTTCCGAATGGAGGAAGTCTGAGAATCAAAAATTTGTATTTATTTTCATTCTCTTTCGTGCGTTCTACATGTACCTCCCATCTCATCGTTACAGATTTGATCATTCTAAAAATGTTTGGTGACGTTTTCAAATTATGAAGCTTCTTGTTGTTAAACTTAAAATTATTCATTGTCAGGACTTTTCCCATCATATATGCTTTAAAACCCACAACGTTTCGGAGGCTGGTTTTGTTTCCGTCTTCAGGTGAGAGGTACCTACTCTGTTGGGTCCCTTAGATAGAGCTAGTCTCTGTCACTGGACATCTTAGGGACCCAACAGAGTAGGTACCCCTCACTTGAAGACGGAGACAAAACCAGCCTCCGAAACGTCGTGGGCTTTAAAGAATAGACGATGGAAAAAGTCCTGACAATGAATAATTTTAAGTGTAATCTACCGTCGTCAATACTCTTTAGAATTGAATTCTTGATGTTAGTTTTCTCCGTCCTTATTTCTCAAGAAACCCTCCGTTCGTGCACAAATGTTAAAATCATGTGTTTGCCTCTGAAATTAGCCCCTGGAATGTGTGCGTGCCCCGGGTTGTCGACCACTGCATTTTATCATAGTGACGTCAGAGTATTCAGATCCGTTCCGTAAGCCACTGTTGCAAGGAGCTCACCCAGGGCGCGTCATAGTGTGGGTTTCCCTGACTAAGAAATCCTGCGTGGGACGGAGACGCAGTGCGGTGATACTCGACGCTGATGGTGTCATAGCGAACTTTACTTTACAGAAGGATCGCTTCGAAGTCATGGACAGAGATATTTCTGTTGGTTGTAGTGTCAAACCTTTATCTAGCCACCATTGAACTCTGTCTGGTGCTGAAATTCTTTTGTGTGGAGCTTTACGTAAGCTGTTTCACTACGCCTTCGTGGTGGGATGCTTGAGAAGAGAGGAAACTTTTCAAAAATTTTGCTACTCCATCTGTGAGGATGGTTGCCGAATTTTTGTCTTCAAATTACGATGGTAATACAGTATTTATATCGATATATTTAAATGTATCGAAAATAAACGAGAGAACTGTGCGATAATGACGACTTAGGTCGACATGGTGGTGTTTCGGGGAATTCCATGCTTCCATCATCAGGACGTGTTTGATTGAATGGGTTGTAGAAAGAAGGGCACATGTTACATGAACCAATTGTTATTATTCTGAATTGTACTTCACGTTTCCAGTTTTGGTAGTTCAAACGCCGAATAAAAGCGTGCAGAGGTGTGATAATTTAAATGCTTAAATGTCCACATGTCCGTTAGGAGTAATTTACGACGTGAAAGTTTTATCACACGAATTAGTAATTAAGTAAGTGCAAACATGCCTCTGCTTCCTAATTAAGTCCTGCGGGTGTGACGAAGTCAGGACTGGCGCGTGCAGGGACAGTGGGTCACCCATTCTTCTTCTCCAAATTTTCTTAGAACTAGCGCTGAATTGCTACCCGATTCTCCGACTCAGTTGTTAAATGAACACACAACATTTAGACTTGAGTCTTCTAGGTTTAATATCTACAATTACTACATGAATTTCGATATACTGATAGTCGCTCAGCTAATCAATAAATTAATATTTTTTTCTTTGAAACCCGATGGCTCATTACGGTGTTCGGAAGATCTCGTAATTTAACCCGTTTCTGAGCCAGATTTATCCAATCCCCACTCTTACACCGTCTTCGTTTAAGCTTCGTTTTAATATTATCCTCTCGTCTATGCCTTAATTTCTCAAGTGGTCTGTTTCTTAAAGGTTTTAGTAGTAAAATTGTCTGTGCATTTGTCGTCTGATATGAGTGCCTCGCCGAACTCGTTCTCCTTGATTTGATTATCATAATAGTGTTTGGCAAAGATTAGAAATTATGATGCTCCTAATTGTGTGGATTTCTCCAGTATACTGTCACTTCAATTCTTCTTAAGTCCAAATTTTCTCTTTAGCACCCTGAGATCATGTGGATTTCTCCAGTATACTGTCACTTGAATTCTTCTTAAGTCCAAATTTTATCTTTAGTACCCTGAACTCTAACACCCTGAAACCCTTTTTAACTTCCCTCGAAGAGAGAGACGAGGTTTTACAGACATAAAAAACAAAAGAGAAATTTTTCGTTCTGTAAAAATTAATGTTTACGTTTTTTAAGTGGCAGGTGGGAAAATGAAAGCTTCAGAATTTGGGCTGCTGTTATATTTTGTCTTGAATGGAATTTAAATATTTTAATTTTTCCGGCTCGTGTAAAGGAGAGATAACATTTCGTAGATACTACGACGTACAATGAATGACAAGATGTTCGTACTTTGTAACGTGAAAATCAGTCGTGTTCTTTCTTGAGCGAGGTGGGACTCTGACTCGAAAGTAATCTATTCCATGGGACAAGTCGGGTTGCGTCATTTTGTTAGTCTCGCAGTACAAAAATTGGACGTTAAACTGCGCAAACACGAGTCTGTTTACAGTTCAAACAAGACAGTTGAGACTGTACACACATCGCGTCTTGTGGAATTCTTCTGTAAGGCTTAATCAGTTACTGTTGGGGCCAGTCGACGACGCAAGTTGTGCTCTGCAGATGCTTCTGGCTCAACATCGCGTCGTGTGTGGTACACGTGCACTGACGTAAGAACTCATGAGAACACGTGAATTTCCACTGCACTCCTGTTCGTAATACAAGGGCATTGACTTGGAGACACTGAGGAAAACCCCGTGGTTGTCGTGACCGATATCAAACCCGCTAGAATCTAGGATAACATTCAGAAGCATTACCACTTTTAAGCTCCTCCTTAAGGAATTTTTAGGAAACTGGATGTGTGTTCCCACACATTCATTATTTAGCCCCTGGAGACTGGGTAAAACCATGTGTTTGCTTTACCAGGAGTCGATGTGCATAAGTTTAATATATTTTATAAACAATGGGGGTTAATGAATAGTCTGTTACTATAAGAAGCAAAATGTGTTTTAACGGGATAGGGGGAATGCACGAATAATAGTCCGCTTAAAAAAATAGTTCTTGGTTGATATTTTGACAATCAGACTCTGGCTGCCGTCTGTTAAATGCGTAAAAGAAGCAGCTGTGTGGACCCTGTGTTACGTAACACTGCAGCGTACGTACTTAACGTGGATTTATATTTTGTGATCTTCATCATAGATGAAGATTTCTGTCTTCTGGGTTGTTGCGTTGTGTAGTCTGGTCGATGTTAACCAACGTTTCAGAGGTCATACTGCCTCCATCATCAGGGCGATGAGTATGAAGATTTCTGTCTTCTGGGTTGTTGCGCTGTGTAGTCTGGTCGATGTTAACCAACGTTTCAGAGGTCATGCTGCCTCCGTCATCAGGGCGATGAATATGCCAATAGGGTGTGAGGTGCTGGGTTTATAGGCCGGGAAGTGAAAGATGTAGCCTGCCCCGAGCCAATGGGAGCAGGCATGGGAGTGGACCAATGGTAGCACGTGGGCGAGAGTGGGAGAGATGTCAACGATTTACAATTGCGCTATGTATCTAGACGTGTCTATTAAATCCTATCTTCCCGCTGTTAAGTCCTGTCCTACTTATTCTGTAATAGTTAAGTACTCACTGGACGAGTGGGACTCCATTTTCAGTGGGGGCAGATATTTCCTCCTCGTTACTGCGTGCAGACGGGCTCTGAGAGTACCTGCGACTCCTTCACCGGTGTTAAAACGGCCGGAGCCGATAACTAATCACTCATATCTGTCTCGTGACGAAGTTTGGATCTGCACGTCCAGTTCCATAAAAGTCTTCAGGGCGTGATGCTTAATTAAGCACGGGGAGAACTTTATTTGTTATCGGTAGTTAAGATGGCGAAACTTTTGATTAGGTTGATTAGCTCGGGGGCTAAACCCCGACACGTGAAGCGTGTTTTGTATTCAGAAACATCATTAGCCGGATCTGCTACAAAGTGAATCGAAAGTATTTATGTGAAGAAATTTCGCTACGTAGTTACGTGGAAAATAGTCATAACTGCGCGTGGCGTTAAAAGACTCGCTGAAGCATTTGTTAACGCTGAGTGTTGCTACAGTGTTCGACATTCAGCGCTTGCCGGGATAGTCTAATCGAGGATGCGCTGATGGTGCAGATGAGAAATATGTAAACAATTTTTTTTATTTATTTAGTGTTCTGTCTGAGGACAGGTCCATATGAACAGGATCCTTCCATCCTTTTCTCGGACTGGGACCTGTTCATATACGTTCTTGGCAGATGATCCAGAAGTGGTTTGCCATTGCCTTCTTCTGTGTGTGAATGGAGTAATTGTTGGGATGCCACGGAGGAAAACTCCGTGTTGCCTAGACCACGGCCTTGCCCAACACAAGTTATAAATTCGGGCACCGCCGGGAATCGAACCGGAGACCCCCAGGATTACAAGGCCAGCGTACTAACCGCTAGACCACCGTGGCTGTGTAAACAAAATATTGATGGTGCAGATGAGAAATATGTAAACAAAATATTTGTTGGAAAGTCTGAACGAAAGAGACAATTCGGAAGACCCAGACATAGATGGTGAGTTTGATACTAAAATGGATTGGATTGTTGGTGAGCTATTGTATTTATGAATGTGTGTCCTTATTACTTTAGATTTTCACGTCAATCTTGAAGGGAAATTTAGTAATTAGACATAAAACACGAAGATTGTCATATGAACCCATCGCCATGGTAACCGAGAAGCTGTAACAGGGATTGAGATTATTATTCCCTTCTATCGGATCCAGCTGAATAGGTTTCTGACATGAAGAAGGGTGAATAGCCAGGTATCGAAACACAGTGGTCTCGTTTTAGAATTTTAAATCGAGAAATGCTTATAGTTCACGACTGTAATCTTGAGACTTCGGACTTCCTGCATTCCTTGCAAGTTTCCAGATTACAGTCGCGTACTTTATATGTTACATAATCACTAGAAAGTTTCAGAGAAATTTATTGTATCTACAGGCTGAACACTTCGGATACCCCAAATAAAATAACGCGGTTCGTTAAACTGAAATCCGCGGTTGACGAGGGTATTTTGTGCTCGTTCCGTCCTTATCTCGCATTTTTCTCTTTGTATCAAATAACACGTGTGGGGATGAGGCATGCTTTTGTGTGTAAGTGTTCTGCATGATCACGTGTCCAAAGCTGTGCATTATCGGCGCATTTCTTAGAAAGGTGAGCGGGTGCAAGGTTGCCAGCAAGAACCGAGGTCATGCATGTACTTTTATCATCGACATGTCAGATATTTATTTTGTAACTTAGCTTATCTATCGCAAATACAACGCGTTCGCTGATAAAGGTGAACGCAAATATCACTTCCCCTCGCCCGGGGTAGGAACTACGTGACTCACCGCCAAATTATTTCAACAGTTGCCACCAAAATTTTGCACACAACAGTGCGGAAGTACCAGGTTTTTTTTTTTTCGATTTTCTTCGAAACGACGTGTTCCTACGTGTGTGTCGTACGTGAAATGTGGCTCCAATGGGAAATGTAAGTTTCCCGGGATCTCAGTTGCAAACACAACAGACATCAATAAATTAACCATTTGATTTTGTAATGGTGAAGAGTTGTGTTTTCTTCGCGGTACGGACTAGATGTTTAAATATTACGTACGCAGCGCGTGTCTCACCATAAACAGCGATTAGCTCTTTAAACAGCGTTAACCAATCGATCTTTGTAATGGTGAAGTGTTGTGTTTTCTTCGCGGTACGGACTGGATTCTTAAATATTAATTAGGTGAGCTTCGTGCTTCAAAGGGCTAAGGTTGCTTCAATGGCAGACACAAGATGAACCTCTGAAACGTCGGTGGACGTCTACCAGGCTAAAAGGCGCGAAAGACTGCCATCTTCAGAATGACGGCTAGGCCAGAAATTATTGAAACATTTAATTCTTTTTCCACAAATTGGGGGGGGGGTTTCCTATACGTCAATTGCTGTGTTATTTTAGTGGTTCGTCCGAGCTTTATACTACCATCGATGTGTCGTTTATCGAAATGTGTTTTACGAAGACCTTCGTTGGTTTCCGCACACGATACACTCTCGAGGAGCGTCGCGACGCACAAGCAATACACGTGCGTCGCTTCCCTGTCGTCCTGGCAACCAGACTGCGCCAGTTGGGTGGGAAGGTCAGGACGTACCCTCCTACCCGTACAGCGTCACGTGGCAGGGGCTGTGTTCCATTGCGTTGATCAGGATATGAGCTGGGAATCTGATTGCTAGGTCAGGAGGTGACGCCATGTTTACTGACAGAGAATTTCAAAAGTTGAAAAGGTCAGTATCATTGACGTGAAAGAGGGCTAGATCATGGGTGTTTTTTGACAGACGTCGGTGTGACTCAGTAGAATTTCTTGTGTGTTATGTCGTCTCGTTTATGTGTCATGTTCTGTGTTTTTCTGGGTTGTGATGCCGTATAGATTCGTCAACCCTTAAAATGGAGACGGTATGTTTCTACCTATGAATTGTGTGTCTATTAGGCGTCAAATTCCAGAAGAATAATATCGTAAATGCTCTTAAGAATTATTAAGAAAAATCATTTTGTAAGGTAAATTATATCAATAGAGATTCAGTACTTTACAATTGTGGATGAAGTTAATAAAGAATCATATACGGTACTAAAATTAGTGTTTTAGTGAGGGTAATGGGATGTTATATACAGGGTGTCTCAAAAATATATGTGTTTGGGAGCAAAAGGGATTTCATGAAACAAGTGAGGATATCAACCCAGGACCTTACGAATTTGCAACACTTTACTGCTGAAATAACCCGCTTAAGATGTCGAGGATTTCTCCACCGGCAGATTCGATAGTAACATTTATAACAATACCTAAGATCAAATTCCAAGGAGCATCGATTGTCAGTGACAAGTGAAGTACGAAATCCGTGAGGAGTAGGACATTTTGGACAAATCCGTTGTTTCTTCGATTGCCCTGTTCTTTTCCACAATTGTTTCCAAGTACGTGCATCTTATGACGAGAAAGACGTATCTTATCGGATTTATTTTGCCATTTGTTGAATCAACTACTGTTGCTGGAAGCGAACACTCGTATTATTCTACGAGGGCGTAAACTACTTGCGTCAGTCAGCTGTTTCGTCGTAGTCGTCAGATGTCGTTGTTGACGTCCAAGAAGATGTGACGCAATGCCGAAAGGGTGAAGGAAACAGCAGATGAAAGATTGGAAGGAAAAGAGAGAGGGATAATAAATAAGAGAATACTGGAAGAAAGAAAGAAAGAAAGAAAGAAGGAAATAAAGGAAGAAAGAAAAAAAGAAAGAAAAAGAAAGAAAGAATGAAGGAAAGAAAGAAAGAAAAAAGAAAGAATGAAGGAAATAAAGAAAGAAAGAAAGAATAAAGAAAGGAAGAAACAAACAAACAAACAAAGAAAAAGAAAGAAACAAAGAAAGAATGAAGGAAATAAAGAAAGAAAGAAAGAATAAAGAAAGGAAGAAACAAACAAACAAACAAAGAAAAAGAAAGAAACAAAGAAAGAATGAAGGAAATAAAGAAAGAAAGAAAGAATAAAGAAAGGAAGAAACAAACAAACAAACAAAGAAAAAGAAAGAAACAAAGAAAGAATGAAGGAAATAAAGAAAGAAAGAAAAAATAAAGAAAGGAAGGAAGAAATAAATAAATAAATAAAAAGAAAGAAGGAAGGAAATAAAAAAGAAAGAAAGAACTGTGTAAAGGAAGAGAAATTTGTGAATAAATGCACATATAAGGAGGGAAAGATGGCTGGATAGATAGAGACAAACAGAGAGAAAGAGGAAATGGCTGTTAATGACGTCAGAAGTGCATTTGGAGTGTCGTTGTTCGAACTGCCAGGTAAGAACGTAAATTGGAACAAGACCCAGAAACGGTGTTTTCTTTGAATTGAAACTGCTTCCGTTCGACTGAAGAGCGCCATTTTATTCTCGGAAACAGCTTTCGTAATTGCTGTTTCATTGTGTGCCTTCACGATAATGACTGTTATGACGGAGGCTGTAGCTGGAACACGGAGACGGGGGCGTTAGCAACAATGCAATTAATTGTTGTAACGCGAAGCGAGATGCACTGCAGTGAAGCCGATCGCGACAGGCGAGTGCCAGCGAGGCCTCGAAGTTATTTCTCGTGGGTTTAGGGATCACTTAACAAATAATTTAGCGTCTTTACCATTTTATGGAGTTTGGAAGTGAAAACTATTCAAATTACACGTTTTAAGATTACGTAATTTGGCTAAATGTGTCGGAGATGGGGATTAGCTCTATCTAGTGGGCCCAACTGTGTAGGAACCTGAAGACGGAGATAGAGTCCCATCTCCGAAACGTCGTTTTACGTTTTATATTTACTAGACGATGGATAATATCCAAGAAAATTTTTATTCAATTGACTCTTCGCCATCGTCAAGAGGTTTTAGATATGATATCGTTATACGAGATTGAACCTTTGTTAAATATTATCTAAGAAAACTTTGTCTTTGCAGTCATGATATAAAGGGAGGTTTCTACATAAAATAATTTGGAAATGTTCCTTATATTAAACGTACTTGGACGCCATGTTTTCTTCATTTTTATCGTAACTTGTTGACATTGGCTCGAAAGTAATCACGTGTTACAATTTTTTACGTTTGTACCCACATCGAGGGCAGTGTACGTCAGATTCTAATGACAGTTCAGTGGCCACTGATATCTCCGGACTTCATTCTTTTTTTTTCTCTATAATATCTGATCGCTGGTCCGAGATTTGAAACCAAAACATTGAAATTAATTCTGATTAAAGGAATTTTATTTTGAATACACTGTGAATATTGTAACATGAACGGAACGTGCTTAAATGTTGACATTAATTTTTCCTCTACGAAGAAAGAAATTCCTGTTAGATAGCATAAGGAATCATGCGATTCTAATGCCATGATTAAGTAGCGAAAATGTATAGACTGACAATAAAATGTAATTTGGCCGATAGATTATTTGAAGTCTTCATGCCGAAATTACCATGCTGTCGAATCCTACTTGAATAGGGTTTTGTTTTTATTGCTTGTAATTTTAATTATTTCACAGAGTGTTATTTTTATTTTCTTTGTGGGAAGAATTTATTATTGAGTTTGTCTGCGTAAAGTTTGTCGGACATAACCTCAGAAATATGAGCCATTGCCCTGTTCTCTTGATTCACACACAGAGAGAGAGAGAGAGAGACGGGTTTGTAATCGTACTTTATTTTCTCATGGAAAGGAAAGAGATGAAATTAATTAATATCCTGTCAGCTTTTCTGCCTTCATATGACGCAGTTTGTAGGTAAACATGAACAATTCTGCGAATATTTGTTATATCAGTGTGTTGTTTGATAAGTGCAATGTTCAAACATGATACGCTGGGAAGGTGTGTGCTGATTGAACATGTGTCTGTCTCCTGGAGTAACAGTGGTGCATAGGACAGTCTTTGTTGGTCTAGAGAGTGCTATGGAGTGCGCATTGGCGAGGGATGAAATACATATTGAGATTGATCACGTGTACCATCAATTTTCTTAGTAGGGCTTGAGTTTTTGGATGCTTCATAAAACAAAGTTAATGCATCTGTTGTTGTTCGCATGTGCTATCATTCCATTTCCAAATGAAAACTTTTGTCGGTAATTATCAATGATTTTATCTCTCTCTGTAGTATACTTTAAAATTATGGTCTTTTGGGTTATGACTCCTTGTAGTCTTACGAAGTTACAAATTTTCTGAGAAATCTGGTATTTTCTGTATAGGAGTCATCGGGTTTCTCCTAAACGTTGCCGTCATAACCCTCGATTCCACGATCCAGTATTCGTGTAATAACACACCTTTTCTCATGAAAATTATTTAATTTATTCTCCCCCTGTGACTATACTTCACTGTTTCGTTTAACGAAAGAGGTCGGTATGTAATCGTTAAACGCGTTACGTAAGGCTGTCCTCATATCTTTGTGTTTCGATATACCGACCGCAGTCTGACGGTTCCTTAAGAGACACAACGCAGCTGTAACCATGACAACGCTCTATGGAAACGACATTGCAAGGAAGTTTCAAGAACAGGGCTGACACCAAAGCACACGGTCATCAATAATATATTTATTATTATTCAGTTTGTTCACTGCCGTAATCACAAAAGATCGGTATCGGTTCCTGCCTTGAATGAGTTAAGTTTTTAAAGAAATTTTAATATTATGTTCAATTTGCGTTCAGGTCTTTGAACTGTCCTAGTTATAATATAATATATATCACACACATGTATGTTTTTAAGTTATACAGATTTGCTGTTTTACCACGCCTTTGTATGGACTAACTTCTAGACTTTACGTTTGACCTTGAAATAGTTTGTAATGGATCAAGGCTTCCCACATCGAGATTCTTGGATCTGTTAGGTTAGGTTTCACTGTGCAATGCCTATTGGTTGCAGATCACAGGATGGGCTTGACTTCAGTTTGTCTTTCTCACACTTCTGGTCCATTCACTGGGGCAGGTTGCAGGTAACTGCAGTTGAGGGAATTTTCCAAAGCGAGTCTTGTCTTCCCATCCATACCTGGCTCGTCTGTACGTGTCTCTACCAATCGATCCATCTAACCACACACACATATATCGATCCAATCTCCTTCCATATTCTCCATCCTTGTGGTACAGCGTGAAGTTGATGTCTCTCACCTCCGTTAAGCGCCGAAGTTTAAAATCCCTACTACGTTCGTCCAGGGCTTCGGATAGGGACATCGCCACCGTGACATGCATCTTTCTATGTTTGCCAATTAATTGATCATGGACCAATTTATCAAGCTACATACCGGGTCCCGTTGATTTAGACGACACGATGTTGGAAACATAGCATTCGATTCTCGTCATGAAGACGAACTATAAACTACTGACTGAAGGTTTCGTGATTTTACTCAGATAAAACAGCAAAATTATGGTGAAGTGTCTTAAATTGTCCACGCCCGTCTTCATAATTTCCCACATACAAGCCCAAACACAGAGCCTTGCTAACACTTTGTCTGCTACACACGAGATATGTCGGTTAAATAAATATTTTCTCTTGTGGCATTGGTTTATTCGGTGTATGAAAACACTAATCGAAAGCTAAATTATTCGGCATTAGAAATTATACCTTACCGCGTAAGTTTATGCTACTGAGAAAATTAGGGGTTGTTTCGTCGGGGGTGGAATTGACAGGGAGTAATGTAGAGCTCTCTTCCATCTACCTCTGAGGTAAAGAATAAGTGGAGATAGACCTCCACGTCCTTGTACGTCTCATGGCATGGTGTGGTGGTAAAACTTTACCCTTTGAGAATTAACACTAAAATAAAGAGATTAATATGCCTAAGTGCATGTGTACCTTTGAGTGCCAGAGACAAATAGAAATTTAAGTGTTTTGGTTTTTATAACTACGAGGCCTGCGAAGATTACACAGGGATTTGTGTTGGATCTCGCACAAATTCTCCAGTGCACGTCGTGTTCCTGTGTGTCTGTGACGAATCCTGGTGTGGCTTCGTCTCTTCTGATTTGATCTGCGGAGTAATTCGATAGGAGTTTTATTATTTGGGCAGTTGTCC
>NW_019060296.1:39171-63768 GCF_000696155.1 Zootermopsis nevadensis | reverse complement strand
ACGTTGGTAAACATCGACCAGACTACACAGCGCAACAACCCAGAAGTCAGAAATCTTCAAATCTCAGGAAGCTTATCCGAAATTCTGTCCTGGATATGAACTAAAAGAGTGAATGTACACTTGTATGATACATTTTTATTAATAATTATTAACATGGTTATGTTGTAAAGCTTCTATGTTTTGATAAACTCTCAGGCAACAAAGATTATGTTGTTGACATTCGTACATATTAATATACCAGTAAATGTATTGTGTGTGTGTCTGGGGGGGGGGGGTTGTTAAATACATGAATAAAATATCTATACACGATGTCATGAAGGCGTATGGAGAGTGCGGAAATTCTTGTGGTTCATTTAGGCCTAAATACGCCGTCAGTAACACGGATTACAAACCATCAGATAATGGAATATTTAAAGGCGATGAATTTGAATGGATACGAAAGGAAGAGGTCTTGAACTAATTTAAGTTTCTGTCCGGACAATTCCCCGGAGAGACCGAGGAAAACCATAACATACCAAAGGATAGATGGTCTCAGGTATGAGATTTTAACCCGGGTCTCCCGATGGCTTAGCAGCAATAATAACATACCGACTGTGACATTGATTGGCTGTGGACGTGGTCTCATCCTCAACGCACATTTCTTGTCCGTCATTCCCAGGGTAGGAGGGTGGAAGACTGTGGGATGCGAAACCTGATCTGGACAAAGTGGCTACTAAGAGAAAAATCTTCTGGGATGCTGTATCGTGCAGAGATACTGAGGAGTTTATTGCCTCTAGAATCAGGGTAATGATGGACGGAGCAAGCGTCTTTGAAACGTCGGTCAGTATCTGTCAAGACTACACGGTGTTACATCCTAGGAGGCAGCCATCTTGTTATTCGTCGTCGTCAGGACAGCGAATATCCCCCCTCCAAGCAACTTTGACCAACTAATCTTTGTGGTAGAGACACGTGTTTTCTTGGAGGTAGGAATTGGATATTTACATATTATTTAGAGCAGTGGTATTCAACCTTTTTTGTTCGCGTACCCCCAGATATAATTTCTCTTCCAACTTTGTACCCCCAAAGTTGTTGGTGTATAATTCAAGTTATACGTAGTATATAATCTACATCTAAAATAAATTAAATAAATTACATTACTGATTATTCAGTGTTTATCATAAAATATATATATTTTTTTAAAATTCACGTACCCCTTAAGATGTCTTCGCGTACCCCCGGGGGTACGCGTACCCCAGGTTGAATACCACTGATTTAGGGCACCTCTTTATCAATGAGAACCTGAGGATATTGTTTTAACGGGTTTCATATGATTCTAAGAATAAATACAGATAATTTCCTTTAACAGTGTTAGCTACTTGATGGTTTTAATGGTGACCCGTTATGTTTTCTTCGCGGTACGGACTGAAACTGCAGGATTTGAGTAACATGTACGTACATACATGCATACATACGTCTATGACACACATCGTCTTGGACTGGGACCCGAACTAAAGGGCAGTTTCCATAAAACTGGGAGGGAGCAGACGCTTGGCGCCCCTTCAATAGGTTATGGCGTCGCTTGTCACGTGATTGGCGCGTCCAGACGCCTACATATCCAATAAAAGTCGACTACTACGTAGTCTGGCTGTTCCTTTTGCAGAAACCCCCCCCCCCTCCTGCTCTTTCTTTATAAAGCTAAGCGCAACAGAAATTTCCTGGAAATCGCCGACTCCCAAACAGAGAAGGAGGGGCATAGGCGTGGGGGTGTATAGTGGAATTGAAGGTTAATGATGGATACTAAAATTCGATAATTAGGTCTTTGTAGGATTTTAGGTTTTCTTGACGGTGAGTCTGAAGATTGCTGTATTCTGGGTTGTTGCGCCGTGTAGTATGGTAGAAGTTTACCGACGTTTCAGAGGTACTTGCTGCCTCCGTCAGACTACACGGCGCAACAACCCAGAAGGACAGCCATCTTCAATTAGGACTTCGTACACCAGGGTAAAATAGCAGTTCCCCGCGACGTCCAGCCCCGAACAGTGCAGTCACCCAGTTCTTATGTACATGAGCAGAAACCTTTCTGGAAGTCCCCCACATGACCCCCAGCCTTCGCTCGTGAGATGATACCGGAAGGAAACACTGTATCCACTTCGAAGAAACACGTTTCGTAGCTCTCACAGAACACGGTAACTGTACAACTCAATATTTACCGCGTACATAATATTTAAACAGAGAGTCCGTACCGCGAAGAAAACACAACTCTTCACCATTACAAAAAATCGATTGGTTAACGCTGTTTAAGGAAATAATCGCTGTTTATAATGAGACACGCGCTACGTACATAATATTTAAACATTTAGTCCGTACCGCGAAGAAAACACAACTCTTTACCATTACGAAGATCAACTGGTTAACGCTGTTTAAGGAAATAATCGCTGTTTACACTGAGAATCATATGAAACACGTAAACATGAAACGAAGAATTTTTTATTGTTGAAACAGGTGGTACATATAGTTACCACTGAGCTTTAACATTATCAGGTTTTTCTAGCGAGCGTGTTTGAAATTTGAAACAAGTACCTTCCGATTACGACACAACTATTTTGCTCTGTTGGTTTAGACGACAGTAATTTGAAACCGTGTTCGGCCTCGAAGTTAGAAATTCTGTTCTCATCCGATGGTATCTCTGTGATGAAAACACTTTAAAAATATAAAGGACAATAATATCAGTTTAAAACGAAATTTATGTTGAACGGATATCCGCCTTTGCTGGGATATTTCTGATCTTCAAAATGTACAATTTAAACCAGTAATAAGCAGACAGATTGCGGTATGTTTAGGCCTTAATGAGTTGTCCTGATGATGGAAGCAGTTAGCATCTCTGAAACGTCCGTCAGTTTCTGTCAGACTACGCGACTCTACATCGCATCGTACTCATCGTCGTGAGAACTTGAAATCTCATAGATTTATATATATATTGTAATAAGATTTCGAATTATATTTTCATTTATACGATTTAGTGCGTTAAAAACAGTGAACAGTGAATCAGATTGAAACTGAATGTTTATTAATTTCTGTGATTTCGTTGTAGTATGGAGATCGCGGATGCTGAGTTGTCAGTTTCATCTCCGTACGTCAGACGCACAGTTGTATGATCTTGATTAATGCAGAGTCATTTGTGTTAAACTAAATTTATCCCGGATGGAAAATTTACTGTTCCTTGGATTTCAATTATACGCAGGTTTTAATGTATGTAGGAAATTTACTTTATAGCTCCGTCGTCGCAGATGAGTAATCAGCTGTTCGCGGAACAGATTAACGTGAACGGCATTGGGGTTCAAAATAACCAATAAAATGTTCGGGGAAAAAATGTTTGCAAAAAAGTCTCTTATTCGATTTGAATGACTTCAAGGCGTGTGTAAACTCTGGTTTTATTCGAAGAATTAAGCCAGACAGCCGTTTTGTGTACGTCATTTCAACTGCCGGAGGAAACAAGAATGCTCTGTAAAGCAAAGCCACAAGGTTGGTGTCCTTCGGACTTTGCCCTCTGCAGGAATCTAGTCTTCATATGGCATTTGTGCGTGCAATCGACTTTTCTTAGCCATCGAACTGAGGCCGCCGGTAGGTGGTAGCGGTGATTTACGTAACTGTCCACCGTCAGCAAAGTGAGAAATGGGGGTTGCAGATGATATGGCAACGTCGTGCCCTCTTGGTGTTCAACCCCCGACGAGCTTTACGAAGAAAGGGGGCTGTTTCTGTGTGATAAGGG
Source organism: Zootermopsis nevadensis (assembly GCF_000696155.1). The sequence continues at coordinate 60,023 of NW_019060296.1, read as the reverse complement.
GTGAGGAGGTGGTGAACTATCAGTATTACGTTCCACCCCTCTTAGTCTGATACCCCCTCCTTCCGTCTCCGCCGAGACTACAAATGTGATCTCCCACCCCTTTTGGAAAATGCATATATAAAGTGTTGAGTTTAGATATTTTTAGTTCTGTTGCGTTGGTGATATTGTGTTGAACGGCCGTGTGTTCCAAAGGGGATGGACAAGAAGAAGAAGAAGAAGAATAAGAAGAGATCGGCCTCCACTGCAGTCTCCCCCCGCCCCGTGCCTCAGCCGCCGTCACAAGTTGCCATGACAACCGGACGGGTGTGGTGCTACCACAGAGTTGTTCTCGAGACTAGGTTCATTCATTTTGACGTCCTCTGCCGTGGACCGCCTGCCAGCCCCAGGGATGCTGTTGTTTTCCAGATGTTTGGCTGGGTCGTCTTCAAGGATGTGGAACAGACGTGGCGAAAAGGAACCCGCTGGCAAGTGAGTACCAGACGTTCTGTGTCACACGTAGATCGTGATCTGATCGTGTCTAGATCACGCCGTCATCCTCACGTCGTTCGTAGTCTGAAACGTTAAACAATGCAGCGGATATTTGACAGAAATACTCAAGTTCCTTTCTAAAAAAAAATATTTCTTCCATTAAAATAACGATTTTAATGGAACGTGTCATTACAGCGTGGGCGTTAGTACGATTATAGGTTACTTAAGTCTAAAGGCAGTGAAATTCTAAACTATTTCCAGTAGTGCCGTAACCAGAATTTAAAATTGGTTGTCAGAATCTACGTTCTACATCAGGTATTCGTTCCAAAGCAAAATGTTATCGTAAATATACGTTTCGTGTTGTCTTAACTTGGTGGGGGGTAGTGGGCCGAACTCTAACCCAAAATACCCCATCTTTCTTAGAATCTAACCTGAATAAGGCTTAAACTTCGGAAAATTCTTTATTTTGATAATTGATCCCATGTAATTGTATCATATTAGATATTCTTATTTTGACTGGAATCAGAAAGTTCAGTTTTGGTTATACCTTTTATTTGAAGGATGAAATAATTTTATATAATTACACTAAGCAGCAATATTCCCGGTGAATATTCAAAAAAGAACATAACTATATTTCCCTTCTGCTGTTTATCAACCCTTCAAAGTCCAGTGGTAACTATATGTACCGACTGTTCTAACAGTCATTAACTGTGCATTGTCTATTTGTGGGTTTCGTAAGATTCTCAGAATAAACTGCGATTATTTCCTTAATCCAGCGTTAACCAGTTGATTTTTGTAATGGTGAAGAGTTGTGTTTTCTTCGCGGTACGGACTTTCTGTTTAAATATTATGTACGTAGCGCGTTTCTCGTTATAAACAGCGATTATTTCCTTAAACAGCGTTAACCAATTGATCTTTTGTAACGGTGAAGAGTTGTGTTTTCTTCGCGGTACGGGCCGAATTCTTAAAATAATATTTAGATGAACTTTGGGATTCAAAAAGTTGTTTGTTACCACACGTTAATAGTATTTTGGAATTTAATCTTATAATAATTTTAATCAATCGTCAATATTCTATTAAACACAGCGGCTGAAACAATAGTCAGGGCCCAGTAATATAACTTTTTAGCGTGAATAGTCAGCTCTTATAATTTTCTCAGCGACAAGTTATTCAATCCGTGTGTTTGAATTTGGGTTCAACAATTTCTGTGCTTAGGTAGGATTTGAGGTTTCCTCTGCGGAGAGCATGAAGATGGCTGTCTTCAGGGTTGGTAGCGCCGTGTAGTCTGGTAGAGGTTTACCAACGTTTCAGAGGTCCTTGCTGCCTCCATCATCAGGAAGACTTATGGCCTTGAGAACTGCAAATCGGAGATAATCCCGGTCACTTCTGATGTTGAATGTTTAAAAGCCACGTAGATCCTAAAATCTCATTCTCACGTAACCGAACTTCCGCAGAAGGAATTCTGCAGTGGAGAAGGTCGATTCTCCTCTTGAAAGTCAAACGTTCGACGGCCCGGTGAGGCTCACAAGGGGTTGGATTTGTTGGGGGGGTCAGGTAACAGGCAGTACACGTGCGTCGTTCTGTAAGTGCGAGTATCTCCTGCTTCGTATCTGATAGCGTCACGGTTCGAATCCCGAGTGTACGACCGTCGTCTTCCCGCGGGTATCCTTAGACCTCCCAGCCTTACCCACCAGGTCATGGTACGTCTGACCTTGAATATCGATCTTCTTTTGTCGCAACATAATTTGTAATTTGGGAGATACAGAAGGATAATATTAAAATGGATCTTCAGGGCCAGTGGTGAGCCCTTATGATCACTGGTTTCTTGACAAGCCGAGCGACTGGAATGTAATGTTGTTTCAATCTTTAGTAAGGACATCGATAAGTCGGATGTGTTACGGATCGGAATCTGTTGTTTCTTGCTAAGAATCTACTTCGTTTTGGTTGATATTCGCTCGTTACTCGGTGACACAGACTCGTTTCAGAAAGGTTTTACTGTCTTAGAATTGGGTCCGACCGACAAACGAACCAAAAAGCCGGCTGAGGGCGGAGTCCTTCGCTAGGGTAAGACGTCGTCCCTTGCTATGGGTTACACCGTTCCTTCGTTCGAAACGCACCACTGCAAATGGTAAACAGAGCCTTTGAACTAAAACTGGTGTTTGCTTACGCTAACGGGGGTTTTGTCCTTGGCGAAAAACTTTGGCTGTTTAAGCTAGGGGGCTGTTGTTACTGGTGGGAGAATATTCCATCAGGAAAACTTCTCCTTTGTGAGAAGGATTTTGGGTAGGGTCTTCTGTGTTGCGACGTCTTGAAGTCTTACACCCTGAAGATGGAGCCGATGGGTTTATCCGTAAAATTAGTAACCAACTCGAATACAACATGACGTCACAACCCTAAGACCACAGTCATTGCACCCCCACTGACTTTCCTTTGTCATATTCACACGCATAACGCATTTCTTTTGCCTCTGACGATAATTATCGAGAATTAATGAACAAAACTTGGTACAGGAACTCGGTCAGGACTTCTGCAGGGGTGAACAAAATACAACCCCAAAAATACTTTTGTCCATATAACCATATTGAAATATGGTTGGGGGGGTCTTCTGGGTTGTTGCGCTGTGTAGTCTGGTAGAAGTTTATAAACGTTTCGGAGGTCCTTGCTGCCTCCATCATCAGGGCAACAACCCAGAAGACAGAAATTTTGGTTTTCACCGGCTCCTAGCCGCCTCCAACGTCAGCTGCACGTAGCCGACACGTATCCGGCTTGAACTAGTGACTGTGACGAATGCGTCTGGCATTCAGGTCAGCAATTCCATTCTCGACGAATTTCAAACGCCGCCAACTTGTTTTCAACAAAAGTGGCTGTGTTGCAACTTTGGGTCACTCACCTGAGATCCGCGGAGTAGAACGTGAGAAGAGAGTTCGGCACGAAGTATGAAATACTTCCACCATGAGGAAATTCTGTGTGTCGCAAATCACAGAATTCATTACGTCCTGCACAAACGAGTCGATATCGATTATAACGTCATCTCGATTTGAAGGTAGATACCAGCGTTTCGAAAGAACATACTGCCTCCATCTTCATGGCTGAAGGTGGATACAGTATAAAGGTCACACGTTTTTCATAGGGCCAAATATAGATAAGTTAATATGAGATAGTATCGATGGTTTACTTCGAGGATATCATGGTAATAACCGCTGAATTGTCCTTTCAGTACCATATTGACTCCTTAAAGCCCAGTGGTAAGTATATCTACCACCTGCTTCAGCAGCCATTAACTCTTAATTTTGTATTTGTGTGTTTCATATGATTCTCACTGCAAACAGCGATTATTTCCTTAAACGACGTTAACCAGTTGATCTTTGTAATGGTGAAGTGTAGTGTTTTCTTCGCGGTACGGACTAAATGTTTAAATATTACGTACGTAGCGCGTGTCTCATTATAAACAGCGATTATTTCCTTAAACAGCGTTAACCAGTTGATCTTTGTAATGGTGAAGTGTAGTGTTTTCTTCGCGGTACGGACTAAATGTTTAAATATTACGTACGTAGCGCGTGTCTCATTATAAACAGCGATTATTTCCTTAAACAGCGTTAACCAGTTGATCTTTGTAATGGTGAAGTGTAGTGTTTTCTTCGCGGTACGGACTAAATGTTTAAATATTACGTACGTAGCGCGTGTCTCATTATAAACAGCGATTATTTCCTTAAACAGCGTTAACCAGTTGATCTTTGTAATGGTGAAGTGATGTGTTTTCTTCGCGGTACGGACTGAATTCTTAATGCTATTTAGACGAGCTTCGGCTTCGAAGGGGTGAAGTTTTTGCATGCGTGAATTTGCGACTTAATTGGAAGTTCCCAAAAACTCAAGTCTTCATTACGTTCGAGCCAGTAAGTGCTGTCTGTGATCGTGAAGCAAGGACATTTCTGCAGAGGCTGAAAGTAATGTTGTTTCCATTCACAGCAACCAGCACGGCGAAGGTAATGGGAAAACCCACGTCCTGGTCTGTCTTGCTGGCTGCCTGCTTGAACAAGTTCCAGTCTACCTTCTCTTAAGCTCGCTGAAACATGGAACCGTTTTACACTTTACACTTAGCTGTCTCCTGTAAAGTGACAAACTCATTACCATATTTACAGTAGAACGCCACTGGCCTCTGTCTTGAGTCATATCTGCACCCTAATACATTTAAGATCCAATTAGTGCCACGTAAATCACAGTTTTGACGTGTTTCGCTACAATTATATTTCCACAATAGTCCTCTACTTTTTAATATTATCCTCACTTTCTACTGATGTTCAAAATGGCCGCTCTCATCCTACAGAATGCTCTGTATAGAGGCCTTCCTTGTTCGCGTGTTCATCAGTCGAACAGTAAAAGTATTTTTAGAGTAGAAGGTGGCCCTACACTTAATTAAACAATACATTTTGAAGAACTTGGTTTCGTCGCAAGCCGTGGTACATTTTTAATGAGATCGGCATCTTTTGTTGTTCCCTACAAGATGAAGATAATTAGTTTTATAAATGTCAGTGACGGTTTCTGTGGGAGGGGGTCCCTTAATTACGTTTTAAATAATTGTGTAATTTGGAAGCCGCTTCGTTTATGGTCATAAATCACGGACCACATGACTTTATGTAACTGGCTCTATCTGAAGCTAACAGTTGCTCAGCTAGTCACAATTCCCCATAGAAATCAAGTGTTAAACGAAAAATTATTCCAAATTGTTTAACCGTCTAGAGCTCAGTGGTAACTATACGTACAGCTCCACGAATTAAGCTGGATGGAGTTGTCGCTTGTCCACCGAGGGTGGAACCTAGGTACCACTGGATGGGAGGCTGGATGAGCGTCAGGACTGATGTGGACGTTGTGACGGGAATAGAACCCCGGTCGCCCAGAATTTAGCCTCGCTAATGTGTAGACTCGTATTTTAGTGATTTTTAAGACAGATAAATCTGTTTGGAGACCCTCCTCACTCAGAGCGAGGAAGATCGGAAATGCCAACACTCGAGAGACAAGTGGGATGGGGCGAACTTCGTAGCATTGAAGCTGTTTCATAAAAGTACGATTTGAGGTTTTCACGTCATTCACTCCGAAGATGGTTGTCTTCTGAGTTGTAGCGCCTTGTAGTCTAGTAGAAGTTTACCATCGCCCTGATGATGGAAACAGCAGGGACCTCTTAAACGCCGGTAAACTTCTACAAGACTAGACGACGCTACAACCCAGAAGACAGCCATCTCCTGTTTCTTGTACCGGTGAGTCTTGAATGCGATACCAACACAGACAATTTATATTTCTGCACGAACGTGACTCGTCCAGCGTTAACAGGGACGTGTTTAAGCACCTGGTAAGTGTTTCGGAATTGGTTGGGTTCCATTGGCGGGCTGTGGACGTCGAAGAGTTGACGAAAATTTGGGCTGGCCGAAATCCGTGGTGTTTGGTTAAAAGACAAGCACCTACCTCCCGCCATCCGACTCCTGGGTCTTTGTCTTCCTCTAGAATTGGCGAACAAAGGAGCGGATGGAATGGTCATGATGATGGAAGTGGGAACTGATCGGGTGGGCAGTCCGTGGCGTGGACAGACGGGCAGGCAGGCACGAACGGCAATGAAGAGTTGAGCTGAACATTTTTACTCAGCGATATTTTACTGCCAAGTCCCGGCGGCCTTAAGAAATCGTGTTTTGTGACAACGGATAACTTTTTGATCAAACAGGATGACACAGCAAGCGCCTTCATGAAAAATTTTCATTTTACATGCAACATCCCTGAAGACATTCAACATTAAGATTGATAACACCAAAACCTACTTAAGATTAATGATATCTCTCTGAATAATTTGTTATCGGATGAATGGCCTGAGTTCGAGTCTCGGCAGGGACATGCCCTGGAGCCTTTGTAACCTCCTTGTCCAATCGGTACCAGAGACTCTTACCCGGGGTTAAAGCGGTCGAAACGTGATGCTGACCACTCATCTGTGTCCAGTGCCGAATACGCGGAGATTTACCTCCGCGAACTTAATTTAAAAAAGGGGATGGTTTTACCCTGTTGTGTTGATGATGGTACCGGCTCAGGATCGCCTTAGAAACTGATCTTGACGGTCAATTTACTGTCATGTGCATAATTAGTTAATCAATCAGCCAAAAATACTCCCAGTACCCCCAGATATTTCACATGTAGAGTTAAGAGAATTTGAGGAATGGCTGGTGGTCTGGGCCGCCCGGTCAGTGCGTCTTGGGGTTGTCCTCTCTCTCTCTCTCACTCCCCCCACCCCTCTGGTTCGTGTCTAGACGTGTTTGAATGGCGAGAGTTGGTTTCCGGTGGCTGGCTGGACTGTCCAGCCCACACACACAGAACCTGGAACTTGCATACGCGGTCGGTAACGTATTCAACAAGTCAAGAATACATTTCGGTAATCAAATGAATGATGATGGTGTTCGAAGGTCATGTACACACGACAGTGACGAGAAATTCGTACGAAAAACTGCCCCGAAATCGTGTTGAGATAAATTCTGAGGCGTAGGTGGGGGGGATAATATTAAAATTAATTTGAAATAAGTAGTTGGTGGGGGGCGGGGACTGGATTTATCCGTCTGAGTACGTGGTAAAGTTTCGGGCTCTTGTGGAAGCGGTAATTAATGTATCAGTTACATCGCGTTTTTATCTGAAAAGTTGTTTAATTTGGAGTTACAACCTACGCTTGTAGAAATAGATTCATAGATAAATGAGTCGTGATAATTTTGTGAAGTTTCTTCTGGAATGTTGCACCATGTCGTCTGGTAGAAATTGACATCAGGGCGATGATTACCATAGTAAACCGAGCTACGTCTTTAATTCCTTTAAATACGATCAGTCGGAAATGCACAGTTAAACAAGCAGATTTGATGAAGCACGTATTTGAGCTTTATCATTTGAATTGTTTGTGGTTCTGGTCCAGAAATAAGTCATGTGTAATAATAGCTGGCCAGGTCAAAACAGCCTTGCGCGAGGCCATTAGTGGAACCTGAACGAGGAGATGTTGAACCCACGTAGGTCTGACGTTCTGACGTCTGTTCTACGTGCCGCTCGACGTAGGAGTCCATCCGACAACCGCGGCTTCCCACACGGTATCCCGAGATCTTTCTTAGTCGCACGAATTTCAGATTTCACGCTAAGTCATTCACACTTCAGAAAGGAAGACAGACTTTGACCGTGAGTCCGTAGACCCAGCATTTGAATAATTTGATTGATTCTAAGGAAACTTCGTATGAACGTCATTGTCTTTACGCCATTGTCATGTAATTATTCTTGCTAAGGGACCGATTCGAATTGAACGTCTCTAGACATACATTTTCAAGTTCAGAAACTTCAGACTGAGTAGAACCACCTTCCGAAACGTCGTCCTCGTCGGAAAGCGATCACATTATACTTGCTTATTAAAATGTTAGTAAAGCTGTCCCACTATACGCCATGTGGACGTTTGGGGAAGCGGCGGTATAGCTCCTAGTAATTCTTAACCTCGGCACTAGATGGGGTGAGTGGTCAGCTTTACGCCCCGGCCGGCTTTACCCCCGGGAAAGGACCCCCGGTACCCATTGAAGAGCCGGTCTCGACGTAGAGGCTATAGGAAAAATCCTGTCCCCTTCGGGGATCGAACCCCAGTTGTCCAGTCATTATACTGACTGAGCTACCCCGGGTCTTGCATAATTATTCCTTATTTGCAAGTAATTGCAGTGTATTGTTGCTGGTACAGGCCTCGACGTTTTCAATTCCCCTGGGTCTCCGGCCTTGCACTCGATTTTCAGTCGGAAAATGTTAACGAAGTTGAAATATGCAGGTCGGTGAACAGTACCTCGAAGTTGATAAAACCGTTTTGTATAATTATTAACTTTTTGGTAAATTACCCGTCAAAATATATCGGGAAAATCTTTTGTGGAAAACAACACATTCAGGAGATTTATCCCATAAGGCCCAAAATCCCCTTAACAGCAAATGATCACTCGAACCAAGACGTGCGTGTGGATGGACATTTTCCGTCCTGGACGTCAGGAGATCTCCAGAAATTAATGGTATTTCTGCGAGTTTCCAATCCGACAGGTGTGTCCGTATTTGCGTCTGTCCTCCGGGTGTTTGCGCGCGCATATAGTAGCACGAGATACTTTGCGTATGACGTCACGAGTCTTTCGTCATAGTTCCCTTGATAGAACCAAAGTTTTTGTGCGTGACGAGAGATTATTTGTCTGGCTGTATCATTTGGCATAGCTGCTACATTTTTTTTTAAAGACAGCGAAGTATATTAACTGGTCAACTAACCCATTGGTTAATTCGGTTTTGTCCGTCTAATCACAATTCATATATAAATTCACAATTAAGATAATTAAAATATCATTTTATGTTCCTCATCGAACAATTAAGTTTTAAGTTTATAATTTTAACTTTTACACCTGAAGATGATTTATATAGAAACCGAAACATGTTGTAAAAAGATGTTCCAATTGTAAATCGATTGTTCGATGAGGAACATAAAATGATATTTTAATTATCTTAATTGTAAATTTTAAATATTAATTGTGATTAGACGGACAAAAACCAAATAATTAATTAAATTTTACAATATGACGCAACTATATCATCTTATAACCCATTGGTTCTGATACTTTTCCAAAATGACGGCTAAAAAAGAATATGTTTTAGTGTTTCACCAAAATATTCGAAACTTAGTTGGTAAAGGAGATTCTACATCTGTTTCATTCTGGAAAGTTTCCTGTGTGTATGCGTTTTTAATATTATTCTTCACACTTCCTTATAGAATGTCGCGAAATACCGTCTGTCATTTGTTTCGCTATCAGAATGTCCCGTGTTCAGTCCTGGGTCCAGTCATATAATCATATAAATAAACAAATTCATATTCCCCTCTACGCTCGCAATTGAAGCGATCCGTGTAGTACGCGTAGTTTAGTAAAGTTTATAGAAACGTGAAGAGGTGGAAAATGGATTGGCGAATGTGGAAGATGGACGTCTTCTGGGATTTTTATTTTCGTCACAGCTTCCTGACCCAAAGTCCAATCCATTGGTTACCGGAATTCCTTCCTCGTGGGTACTTGAAGATCAACTTCCCTTCTGCACAGATTAAGATCGCGTGGAGCCATTCGTCTTTATGGCTTGATTCGTAGTTAAGTACCAGGAAAATGTTGTTTCATGAACACTTTCGTATGAGCGTAAACATGTGTCGGTTACGTAAAATATGAATGAGGTGTCTTGCAGACTGTTTGTACGTAACACGTTTCCGCTCTTGTGGGTCTAGACAAAATTACAATAACCTTCGGCGAACGCAAATCCTGGAATAACTAGCCGTGCCACGACATGAGGCTACATCCTATCCATGGTTACTTGCTACTGTGTTCAAGGTTGCGCAGTTTCATTGTCAAAACCAAATTCATTCGCACCTGCACATGGCGGAGAGAAAGTTCCCATACAGACGAGAGCACACACACAAAAAAAAAAGAGTCAGAAACGAACGAGTACAAAGTAAGATGACTCATTATTTTTAATTATAGTAGGCGGTTTGAGAAGAATCGATGTTTTCATGCTCGCTAGTAATTTTACCCCCCAGGATATGCCGTACGTTTTGGCTGTAATTAGAAGCTGTAATAAAGTCTCGTTGAGCAGGTGAACTTCGAATACACGGCTCGGCTATGCACAGGAAACACGAAATAATTGGGATTTTATGGAAACGCGAGATATGAATGACTTATCAGGAAAAATGCAGTTGGTGAATATAGAGGGTGTGTAAGAAGCAGTTCTGATCCAGTCTGAGGCATTGTGGTACAGGCAAGAACTGAGGAGAACCACGTAACGCCAGCCTCTGGCAGGAATTCGAACCAAGGATGCCCTGAATGGGAAGCATGACTATAACGTTCGATGCCATCATTAAAGAATTTCATTTGATCGATCGATAGATCGAGCCGGATCGGAGGTAAAGTTCGTATCGAAGATTCAGAACCGAGGGCAGAGCCCACCGCCATGGACACGGCGGCGTTCAGACATTTCGCCGGCCACTTTCCGGTGACGTAGTCACAGTCGTTGTTTCGTCTGTTCGAGGTCGCTCAGCAGAAAGGAAAGGGAAATCCCGCGCCGTGAAGCGAGCGTCTCGAATTCGGAATGTTGTGTATTTGTCATTCTTCCCGAGGACCGCCTGCTGAGAGGGGAACCACAGCGCGCGCCTTGTGGACAGCCACATGTCTGGCAGGCCCACCGAATGGCCGAGTCTGATTGCATGAAATGATGACTGACCGACTGTCTGACCTGATGACTGACTGAATGACTCTATGTCTGACCGACTGAATGACTCTATGACTGGCCGACTGTCTGACTGCATGACCTGATGACTGACTGAATGATTTGATGACTGACCGACTGTATGACTGCATGACCTGATGATTGACCGACTGAATGACTCTATGACTGACCGACTGTCTGACTGCATGACCTGATGACTGACCGACTGACTGACTGCATGACCCGATGACTGACTGAATGATTTGATGACTGACCGACTGAATGACTCTATGACTGGCCGACTGTCTGACTGCATGACCTGATGTCTGACTGCATGACCCGATGACTGACTGCATGACCTGATGACTGACTGAATGACTATGACTGACTGTCTGACTACATTTTCGTTCTAAACTCGTTCAGCTACATTGCCGTGAAACTGTATTAATTAATATTGCACTCACTGCATCCAACTTTCTGTCTTCAGTGCCATCGTGGCGACTGTGCGAACTTGTCTACGTAATATATTTCTTTAATATCTGTTTTAATATTATTCCGAAATCTACGCTTTTCAGTTTGAAGTCGGAACTGTACAATGCAACGAGGAATGTTCGGCTAAAAGTGTTTTTGTGTGATGCAGTCTTCATTTCTGCCGTATCGGCGTTTGTCTGATACCGTTAATTAGTCGTCTAGCCTCGGAGAATGTCTGCAGCTTTACACAGACTCCCCTGTAGTTTCGTGCATGCGTACCGGCCACGCGTTGACCACATGTGTTCAAGGTCACGACGGCTGTGCCCCTCTCCTGGGTCGGCGACCGGTGTCAGTCTGTCTGTCTGTCTGCGCCGCGCTGCAGATTAGGTTCCGTCTGCGGGACAGCTGCCATGACGACACTCGCCGTCTCGTTTGCTTTCCGAAACACAGAATAATAAATGACCCCAAGGACGAAGTTTGTGTCGGATCACTTCGCTGTGCCAGCCCTCACTCTAACGGCGCCTCAGTGTTGATTGGACGGTGTTAGGGTAAAGGGGTGCAGTCTGAAACTACGACCCAAGTGTCACGTTGTCTGTAATGTAAAAAAAAAATATCGCTGCTGACTCATATTCGTATTTGAATTGTAATTTATCTAGTCGAGAGTTTGCGGAACCCTGAGATATGATCGCAGTCCACCACACTCTTAGAACCTATTTATTTGATATATCTTTTTAATATTATACTCATTCTACATATAAGTCTCACAGCTGGTCTCGTCAGGAATCCTAGCGAATTTCTTGTGTAAATAAGGCCCCGATGGTGGTAATATAAGTGTAGAAACGTGTAGCCTAGGTAAACAAGCATTTATGAATTTTATGTCAGACTGTAACACGTGGTGGAACGTAAGAATTTAGGCCAGACTAAACATTCCGTTCGTTTTGCTGCTGACAGCAAAGTTCTGATGACGACGCAAATGTGCATTTTCAGATTGTGTAACTATTTAAAGTCCAGTGGTAACTTTCTTAAACAACATTAATCTATTGAAGATTTCTGTCTTCTGGGTTGTTGGGCCGTGTAGTATAGTAGAAGTTTACCAACGTTCTTGAGGTCCTTTGTGCCTCCATCATCGCCCTGATAACGGAGGCAGTATGACCTCCGAAACGTTGGTTAACATCGACCAGACTACACAGCGCAACAACCCAGAAGACAGAAATCTTCATACTCAGCGCCCTGATGACGGAGGCAGTATGACCTCTGAAACGTTGGTAAACATCGACCAGACTACAGAGCGCAACAACCCAGAAGACAGAAATCTTCATACTCAGCGCCCTGATGACGGAGGCAGTATGACCTCTGAAACGTTGGTAAACATCGACCAGACTACAGAGCGCAACAACCCAGAAGACAGAAATCTTCATACTCAGCGCCCTGATGACGGAGGCAGTATGACCTCTGAAACGTTGGTAAACATCGACCAGACTACAGAGCGCAACAACCCAGAAGACAGAAATCTTCATACTCAGCGCCCTGATGACGGAGGCAGTATGACCTCTGAAACGTTGGTAAACATCGACCAGACTACAGAGCGCAACAACCCAGAAGACAGAAATCTTCATACTCAGCGCCCTGATGACGGAGGCAGTATGACCTCTGAAACGTTGGTAAACATCGACCAGACTACAGAGCGCAACAACCCAGAAGACAGAAATCTTCATACTCAGCGCCCTGATGACGGAGGCAGTATGACCTCTGAAACGTTGGTAAACATCGACCAGACTACAGAGCGCAACAACCCAGAAGACAGAAATCTTCATACTCAGCGCCCTGATGACGGAGGCAGTATGACCTCTGAAACGTTGGTAAACATCGACCAGACTACAGAGCGCAACAACCCAGAAGACAGAAATCTTCATACTCAGCGCCCTGATGACGGAGGCAGTATGACCTCTGAAACGTTGGTAAACATCGACCAGACTACAGAGCGCAACAACCCAGAAGACAGAAATCTTCATACTCAGCGCCCTGATGACGGAGGCAGTATGACCTCTGAAACGTTGGTAAACATCGACCAGACTACAGAGCGCAACAACCCAGAAGACAGAAATCTTCATACTCAGCGCCCTGATGACGGAGGCAGTATGACCTCTGAAACGTTGGTAAACATCGACCAGACTACAGAGCGCAACAACCCAGAAGACAGAAATCTTCATACTCGCCGCTGTGAAAACGTGAAATCTTACATAGATCGATTGATCGTTGTGGTTTCTCTGAGGTACGGACTGATTTTTTAAATATTATTTAGATGAGCTCTGGCTTTAAAGTGATGTGTTCGTGGCTTTCATTGGAATAATTCGCTGGGGAGTGCAATAACGTCGATCAATTTACAACACCATAACAGTTGTAACGATTAGGACTACTTATAAAGTACGAAAGAGATAATGAAGCTTTTGAAACTCCCTATACATTGTGACTACTCTTGAACGTGTGGTTTTTGTTTGGACGCTGAGGAGACTGGAAAGAACTGCATTTGTCTCTGACAGTTGGTAAAGTGTTCTCACACGCACATATTGAATATTTTCTCTTCTCAGCTGCAGTAAGATCCCATGAATTCGCGTTCAAGTCTTTAGTCCATCGGTAATGAAAATATGCGTCCTCCTGTATCACAGGATTTGAAACAGATCACAGGTTTTTTTTTTGTATTTGCAGCGAATTATTATTCAGAGACCTGGAAAAGGCAAGGTGAATTTATTGACAATCTGAGCAACTGTAAGCTTGTCAAGAACTCTTCCGTGCAATTATTATAATTATTATTGTCAATGTTGATACTTGACAGACGTTGATGGCCGAGTGCTTAAGTAAAGTCTTCGTTAATTATGGCATCGGAGCAACCACTGATTTCGCAAGCGATGCGACAAGGAAGGAAAACTTTGGTCATCTTCCTGTTCAACAGGAGATGATGACGTCTGCATTGGCGGTGGCGCGTCGAGTCAGCACTTCCTCACGCCAAATATTGTGGGTTTCGGAGTTGACAAACGAGGAAAGTCTTTTAGCACAAAACGAATGCTGGTTAATCTGTCCGTCCGAAAATTTCGTCTCCGAAACTACTCAGCGGATTGGGGTGGCGTCTCTGGTCTTATACTGACACTAGGAGCAATTGCCCGATTTTGATATTGGAAAACTGGAGACTGGAAAATGTTATTCATTATTTAGTGTTCTGTCTGACGACAGGTCCATATGAACAGGATCCTTCCAACCTTTTCTCGGACTGGGACCTGTTCATATACGTTCTTGGCAGATGATCCAGAAGTGGTTTGCCATTGCCTTCTTCTGTGTGTGAATGGAGTAATTGTTGGGATGCCACGGAGGAAAACTCCGTGTTGCCTAGACCACGGCCTTGCCCAACACAAGTTATAAATTCGGGCACCGCCGGGAATCGAACCCGAGACCCCAGGATTACAAGGCCAGCCTTCTAATTTTCAGCCTTCGAACGAGAAATAATAAGCGTGCGTAGATTGCGGGTGATTGAAGAGGATATTCGGGCCTATGAGAGAAGACGATGGGGCGTGGAGAAAACTGCATAATGACGAGCTTAAAAATCTGTACTCCTCCCCCAATATTGTCAGGGCGATTAAGTCGAGAAGAATGAGATGGGCTGGGCATGTAGCGCGCATGGATGGGACAAGAGGTGTGTACCGGGTATTGGTTGGGAAGCCTGAGGGGAAGAGACCACTGGGGAGACCTAGATGTAGATGGGAGGATAATCTCAGGCGAGATCTATGGGAGATAGGAGTTGAAGGAGACTGGATTTTGTTGGCCCAGGACAGGTTCCGGTGGAGGGCTTTGATTAATTCGGTGATGAACCTTCGGGTTCGGTAAGCCATCTGGTTGGTTGGGTCCACTATTTGGGAAGCCTGAAGGGAAGAGACCTCTGGGGAGACCTAGACGTAGATGGGAGGATAATCTCAGGCGAGATCTATGGGAGATAGGAGTTGAAGGAGACTGGATTTTGTTGGCCCAGGACAGGTTCCGGTGGAGGGCCTTGATTAATTCGGTGATGAACCTTCGGGTTCGGTAAGCCATCTGGTTGGTTAGTACAAATTAACATCGGAAAAGTAGAGTAAACCTGGAAGATCTAGGCGTTGATGGTTGGACATTATTAAAATGACTGTCAGCTGCTAATGAAGATAGTTCTGTGTGAAGTTATTGGTTATTTTACAAGTAACTGGTCTCTGTATGGTCTTTTCTTCAAAGAAATAAATATTGATACGTAGGACGTAGCGTGAACATAAGAATTTTTGTTTCAAGCTGTTTCCTCTGTAGTAATCACACGTTTTCGTGTTTTAACATCAACCACGGCTTTATTAATCTCACGTGTTGATACGGATTTGTGATATTACAGAATAGCCGAACCGTAGTTAGCGTTCGCTGGTCGCGATATCATTCATGGCATTTGTACAATGAACGGAGATGACGTCATGTAACTCGTAAGCCAGTTTCATAGAATCGTTGACAAGCTCCTAACAAACAAGAGACTGCTGTGAAGAGCCCAAGTACTTGTAAACACAGTACTCATGACGTAGCTATGCGAGTACCAAATCCTTGTTCGTAGCTTTCCAGAACTGTTGTGTGCAATCTATGATAAAATATTTCTCAGTAACTTTACGTATTTTACATTTCAGACTAACTGATTTAATGATACTGGTTTAGCAATGACTTCATTTCGAGGTGGCGTGTCCCAAAGTAGCTCAGTTTGCATGTTTGTAAGATCCAGTAAATATGGGGACGGCCCGTTGCAAATAACGGGATATACGAGGTGCGATCGGAAAGTTTCAAGACTGCGCCTATAAAAACCCGTACACTTATCTCAGGTATTAAATTCATCCATCACCCTCGAAGTAGTTCCCCTGGGAGTGAACACAAGATGCGTCGCCTGTGGAGTTCTTCCTTTAGAATCAGCTGACATGTCCCATAGCCTATCCCAACAATGTCGCATTAGTCGTTGATGGTACGACGTCGATCTTCGTAACATTTTCGGGCGTTGTGCTCGAAGATGGTCGTCCAGAACGCTCGTCATCATCGACAGGGGTTCGGCCATTTTTAAAACGTGAATGCCCCACAAAAGTTTGTGCACGACCCATTGCGGACTCCCCAAATGCTTGCTTTAGCATTTCATAGGTTTCCGTAGCCGTTTTGGCGAGTCTTTGGCAAGAGATTCAGGCAGAATCGCAGATGGTGCTTGACAGGCTGACAAAGAAAGATTTCCAGGGATGCTTCCAGGCTTGGCAGCGGCGCTGGGATCGTTGTGTTCACTCCCATGGGAACTACTTCGAGGGTGATGGATGAATTTAATACCTGAGATAAGTGTACGGGTTTTTATACGCGCAGTCTGGAAACCTTCCGATCGCACCTCGTATGTGTTTTATAGCATGATCATTAATGGCTAGAAAATATTAACTCACGAGGCCCTAAATCCCTTAATAGCAAATGCTCACCAAGCTACCAGAAGGTACGAAGGAACATTCTTCGAAAGATAAGATTCTGTCATTTTGTATTTCGGAAAAGTTGTCGTAGTTCTGTGAAGAATTCATCAGCTCTTATCCTGTTGCTAGGCGACAATTTGTTTTTTATAAAACGTTGACGTTACCGGATGCTTTCATGGAATAGTCGAGAGATCATAATGACGTGCGACTCGTGTGTGACGTGGACATTTTTGTGCAGAGCGAGAATCCGTCGCGACTCTGAGCTAGCTGGCGTGCTAATGGAATGCGCTGAAGGTCTGTCGTAATCTCTTGCTTGTCAGATTCAGTGCTGGTGTCTTGATAGGCAGAGTTTAGACAAGTCTTCAAAAAATGTGGTGGAAATTTTAACACCAAAATGCAGCCAATCGGATTGGCAGGTTGATGGAAATCATGTTTTAGTGTTGCGTGTGTGTGTTTTGTGGATCGACCATTCTGTGTCTCGTTAATACGATTATAATATCAATTGAATAAAAATTTTCTTGGATATTATCCATCGTCTAGTAAATATAAAACGTAAAACGACGTTTCGGAGATAGGACTCTATCTCCGGAGATAGGGATTAGCTCTATCTAGTGGGCCCAACTGTGTAGGAACTTGAAGACGGAGATAGAGTCCCATCTCCGAAACGACGTTTTTTACGTTTTATATTTACTAGACGATGGATAATATCCAAGAAAATTTTTATTCAATTGACTCTTCACCATCGTCAAGAAGTTTTAGATTTGATTATAATATCGTTTTTATATTTACATTCGCTTAATGTTGTTTAATAATCGAACGTTGGTGTGGACTGTAGATTAGTTTCACACACGGAAGAAACAAAGATTTTCGTCTTAAATTATTTTGTATTTGTTATTCGCTTATTAATGCTACATTTCGAGTGTTTTTAGATTTCGGTGTTGGGGCTTAACCGTCGTTAAAAGTGACTGGTGATTTTATAGACCATGTTATTTGTGTTGTGAAAGTTCATTGCGTAAGGCAAGAATTTAGAAATATATTACCTATGGATAATTACCATAGTGAAACTATGAACTTCATATTATAGAACTTTCTGCAAGAAACCTGTGATAAATTCTCAGGTTTGTTTCCTGATATTAATATTTAATTAATAATATTAAATTATTTTCTTAAATTTGTTTTAAGGTACGTTCTTGTGAATACGAATTAGGCCCCCATTGTAATTTGAATCGTAGTTCAAAATTGGGCTTAAAATAAAATTTTCCACTAATTGTGTTCACGTACAATATTGTGTGGTAAAACCCCCCCCCCCCCCTCGTGAAATGCAGCCTCTAAATTTCTTGTGGTCCCAGGATTATTTTTTACATAATTCGTGATAGATAGACAAGTGGAAGTTCATAAGACGCCACCCATTACTTTCGCAACTCGTGAGGGATATTTATATATGGTTACAAAGAATATTTCAGAAGCTTCTAGAATGTTTCTCTCAGGTGCAATATCAAAGATGTTACGAAGGAAAAACCAACCCGAGCGTACTATTTTTAACCAGGGTGATGTGAATTCTTTAACACACTGTATTTCAGAAACCACTTCAAATAAATAAAAGAACGGTCGATAACGGGACTAATATGTGTACCAAATTTCATCACAATCCTGCACATTAAGGTACAATATGGGTGTTGGGTTTTCGTGGAATGACTTGTGTTATTAGTGTTTATTTTGGTGTAGTCTATAAATACCTCAGTAGAATGCGTAGCATTTGGCTGCATGACGATAATTTCTGAAAGGAACGCAGGTTCCTTTAGCACTACACATTCTAACCCTAGGGCCCACCCTAATCCCTTATCTAAGTGTAGTAGATATTTTTTAGGGAGTAAGACAGCCAGAGGTTTTTCCTGTATAGTAGTTTTCGTGCTAAACACTTATCCCTCGTCAGATGTAATTTTAATGTGGCGTACTGTATTCTCTTTAAAAAGAAGATTTTTCGATTGAAATAAGTTCCCGTTTAAGAGAAACTTAAGTAAGATATTTCTTGCCCAAAGTCCCTGCTCTGTATTCGGGATGTCATGTTTTCAAATCTCGGCCACATCCCTTCCAATTCTCGATTCATCAATCATCCTGTCACTGGACGCTGATAATCGGAACAAATGAGGCAACCATAAATGAATCAGATTTCGTAATACTTCTTAAACCACTGTTACATAATTATCGTATGTTTTTATGCATTCGACTTTTCTTGTCGTGTCTGCAACAGATTTGAGTTTGTGCAGCAGTTGTTTAACATTTCAAAACCCAGTGGTAATTATATGTACCACCTACTTAAATAATCAGCAACTGTTCATTTTTTGTATGTGAATTTCGTATGATTCTCAGAATAAACACCAAATATTTCCTTAAACAGCGTTAACCAGTCGATCTTTGTAATGGTGAAGAGTTGTGTTTTCTTCGCGGTACGGACTGAATTCTTAAAATATTATGTACGCAATGCGTGTCTCATTATAAACAGCGATTATTTCCTTAAACAGCGTTAACCATTTGATATTTGTAATGGTGAAGTGTGGTGTTTTCTTCGCGGTACGGACTCTCTGTTTAAATATTAGGTACTCAGTGTGTCTCATTATAAACAGCGATTATTTCCTTAAACAGCGTTAACCATTTGATATTTGTAATGGTGAAGTGTGGTGTTTTCTTCGCGGTACGGTCTGGGTTCTTAAAAATATTATTTTCGATCTTTGTAATGGTGAGACGTTGTGTTTTCTTCGCGGTACGGACTGAATTCTTCCAGCTTCTGCTTTAAATGGTTAAACGCGGGTTTCTCTCCTCCCCCTCGGTCTTAGCGACAATTCTATGAAGCCAGTTTTTCCGCCCACCGGCTCCGTGAACCGGAATTCATTTAACAAAGTGTGGACGAATTCGTATCGTTCGGCAAATGACGTCACTCAAACGCCCCCATTGACGTCTGCAGTGTCACGTTTGGTGCCACGAGGAGCGAAGACGATAATCACCACTATCACCGTGACGTCACATTCCAATCAGTGTTGCGCCATATACTGCAACAGGTTCAAGGTCAGTGTACTGCGGGCTGCGTCTCACCGGCGTAAAATCAAGTGACGGCTGTTCGGTGCTGTCATGGCCTTGTTTCCTGTAAAAATGGGCACGAGAGGGAGTTAGGGGAATATGAATCCATGTTTCTTTGTAAAATTCGTGGGCAGTTGTGCCTCGTTTTGAGACCATTAACTCAGAATGCTACAAACTGAAGGAAAGGTTAAAACAAAATTTCGAAAATACCTCACAAATCACATTTTGACTTTTTTTTAGACATTTTAATGCAAATATGATTATACGGTTTAGACATGAACTTTAGGCTGATATGGGTTAGTGAGTTTTTAGACTTTGCCCGTCGCCTTGTTTTACAAAAAAGTGGATGATTCAGATTGCAAGACGCCATCTTCGAAACCCTTCAGATTGGGTTAAGTCTGACGTAGTAGTTTTCTTATAAATACCAGGTCATATTAAGTGCAAAGCAGTTGAAGAGTAATATTGTGAAATTAGTGTTGAGAAAGCAGTCGCTTACTAAAGCTGATTTATTTCTGATGAGTCGGGCCTAAAATGCGATGTGAACGTGTACGTATTGAGTTGTTTCTTTAACGTGAAGATCAGCTGTTTCGTTAAGACAGTTATGAACTTAATTGATATGATTTAATTAATAACGGAGTAATTTGTGACATGGTTTCTGTCAGTTGGTGTAGAATCTCTTACCACTAAACTTCGAGAATGCAACGTATATAATTTAAATTAACCTGAGATGGTAAAGTTGCGTCATATTGTGATATAATAAATATATATTGTTTAAATCTTGTCCGTCTAATCACAATAAATTCTTATTAAATATTAAAATATATTGATATCTGATAAACATCGGATAAAAATTGTACGCTAAAATAATATATAGAAATTGTATTTAAGTTATTATTGATTTGAATCTTTATATAATTATATACACCTGAGGATGGTTCTTTTAGGAACTGAAACATGTCGTGAAACATGAAAAATGATGAAGATTTCTGTCTTCTGGGTTATTGCGCTGTGTAGTCTGGTCGATGTTAACCAACGTTTCAGAGGTCATACTGCCTCCGTCATCAGAGTATGAAGATTTCCGTCTTCTGGGTTATTGCGCTGTGTAGT
>NW_019060296.1:8563-24976 GCF_000696155.1 Zootermopsis nevadensis | reverse complement strand
ATATTATTTTATGGTAAACACTGAATAATCAGTAATGTAATTTATTTAATTTATTTTAGATGTAGATTATATACTATGTATAACTTGAATTATACACCAACAACTTTGGGGGTACAAAGTTGAAGAGAAATTATATCTGGGGGTACGAGAACAAAAAAGGTTGAATATCACTGATTTAGACGAACTTTGTGTCTACAAATGGTGGTAAAACTTCTACCAGACTACAACCCAGAAAACATCCATTTTCATACTCGTTGCCAAAAGAACCCTAAATATCACCATTTTAATATTCACGTGATCACTGGAACCCCCCCTCCGAAAAAGGGAATTTTTAAATCGTCATTCTGTACGCATGGATGCCAATCCAGTTACGTTCAGACGTGGCGGCTGTTTATTCGCGCGGGGTTGGTACAACTTCTGGTTTCCGGATTTTCGTAGTTTAAGCAAATAATCAGAACTTAATTAAATATCACTTGCTGTGATTCGTCAGTGGAATTTTCCCCGTACTACGAAACACAGGAACGCAAAGAGAACTTTTCTGGAGTGAAATCAGAGGCACGAGCAATTCAATCTCTTTGAGTGCAATTCCACTCCATTCAGCCACTCGTGACGATTGGTTTAACAACGCTTGAACAACTGCTTACGTTTTATTCCTTCGAATGATACGTGGCTCTTGAAACGACGTGGTTTCGGTGGATAACATTATTACTGTGACTGTACCGGCCGGAAGATCTGGGTTCGATTCCAAATTAGCTCTTCGAAATCCCTCTACGCCTTCACATGGTAATTAGTCGCAGTTGTTAGAGTTCATTATCTTTTTATCTTTGATAATGAACATGTAAAGTTTACGAGAAATTGACGATTGACAGTCTGTGGGCTGAGTAGCCACGTGTACACAATTTGTCTCACGAAACCAGATATTTTGTAGCAAATCAATAACTCAGATTCATTTATATTACTTTCGCAGGCGAATTTAATAGCACGCTTGGGTTTTACGTAGGGTACTTGACAAAATTTGGTTAAATACGGTCGAACCTTTTCCTTCAATTCATTTTGGTTTAATTAATTTTAATTTTTAATTTGTTTCTGAATGTCCTGGGAAGAAAAAACTTTTGTGGAACTCTTTCTTAAAACACGTGTGGCGAGCAGACGCACACACAAAACCAGTGATATTGCGTCAAGGCGACCTACGAACGGCCTTCTGTTCGTGGCAGGGACACTTTTTGTCTCGTTATGGCGATTTCTTTTTGTTGATAGTCTACGAAATTGTGAACCTTACCTTGAATTTACAGGCTGTGTGAGACTGGGAACTATCTCACAGCGTCTAGACGAACGCGTAAGTTCAATTTTTGATTTTGGAGGAGAAATAATTGATATTTTTGTGAGGCTTAAAATTAAAGAATTTGTCTTAATGTTTTATGTAAGTGTACCTGTAACAAATGGGGTACGCACTGATAAATTACACCTTGCTAGTTGCTCTTCTGTTGAAAACTGCGTTCACAAATTCCCGCTTTTCCGAGAACTGTACGGGCTGAATTCTTAAATGTTATTTTATAAGCTTCAAAGGGTAAACCAGTTGATCTTTGTAATGGTGAAGTGTGGTGTTTTCTTCGCGGTTACGGGCTGAATCCTTAAATATTATTTTCGATCTTTGTAACGGTGAAGTGTGGTGTTCTCTTCGCGGTACGGTCTGGATTCTTAAGTATTATTTAAGCGATTTTCGTGCTTCAAGTGGTAAAGAGAAGCTCAGGTGGGAAAGGTGATATTTTCGCTAGGCTTTGTGCTGTTGATTTAGCAAGTGAATCTGTGAGCTCTGACTCAGTGATGCGTTTGTTTCCAGTCGTCGCAGTGCATTTTATTGTTCGTAGAAACTTTTGATGGTGTGTCGACCCCATCGAATCAATGTCTTGGCCCTCAAAGTGTGTCAACTTTTGGTCAAGGTAATTAATTTACGCTGTGTTCGAAAGTAACTCGTCGTCCCCCAAGAACTTGGCGATCGTTTGCTTTCGGAATTAGGACATTCGCGACTTCGACACAGCCTGTACTTTGCCACGTGTGAGTGACGTCTGGTTCCAAGGATTTCGTCCACAACACAATGGACGCGACCTTCGATTATGACGCTTTCTGTAATAGTCCTTAGTCATGGTTTTAAACACGAAAACACTTAAACGTCTGGATCTATATTCTTTGTAATTATACAAATGTTACAATTATATATCTGGCTGAGAATTTGGCCTCTCTCATTATTAAACTGTGTCTGTAAAAATTGTGTCTTTGTGGTGCGAGCTGTTGTAATTTTATTATAAGTTTTTTTTTTCCAGCCGGTTACCATAGAAACAAGAAAGAGATATAAAAACTTTCGTGGCAAGGGTTAACAATGATTTGCTGTTAATTATAATTACTAGTTTGTACACTAGACTACTGATCTTTGGTCTCCTTGTATCTTTTGCGTGCTCATTGACTCATCAACGTCACTTATGTCCTTTTCAAACTGAGTGCATTAATTAGTTTCCTTGCATCGTATGTGATTTATGTGAACAATTGATGGTTTCTTTCAGATTTTATTCGTGGTTTATTTAGCGACGTCATCTGAGAATTTATATCGTCCAGTGGTGAAATTATTAATGACTGTTTTTGTTGCGTGATTCACATGGCGTCTGCCCGGAAGGACTGAGGAAAATTACGACATACATGTCAGAGTAGACGGTTTTTTGTTGGAAATATGTAATCTGGATTTCCTTAATAGCAAATAGAATTGACGTTTGGTATTGGCTGTTGATTCTAACGTGAAAGGGGGTAAAGCGTCTAGTAAGTTTATCAGTTCTGGCCTTTAATATTATCCCAGAGTAAGTTCCAAGTAGGCACGTCAAATGTGCGTGGTGAACGAGCCGTGGAAAATTTCCCAATTTCCGCCGATTTTGAGTCAGGTCTCAGAAAACTCTGAGCAGTGGTTAATGCACGTTTTGGGGGGGGGGGGGAAATTTGTTAAATTTATTTAATTCAGTTCAGAATTTTTAAGTCAGATACTTGGCTGAAGTGAAACACAAATCTTTCGTCAGCGTAGGAAGTAATTGCGAGATCAAGGATCGGTTTGATATTACATCGCCGTATCCAAGAGTCGTGTAGCGTTCAAAGTCTGTACTGAATCAACTTCAAAACATCCAGCTGAGTTATGTTCGGCCTCACACAGTAAGAATTCAAACACAAATCAGGCGTAGAGTAAATACTTTTATTATCGTTGCTATGGAAACGTCTTGGAACATTCTTTGTCGTAAAGGCAGCCAGACAATTTCTGTGCCAGCGTCGTTAAATAATCAATCAATACATGCACGCGTTTTTTGTTTTGGTACTGAATAGAAGGGCGATAGGCAGGTTCACGCCCGAAACCTAACCCCGAAGAAATTACCCCCGTGTCCATCGGAAAGAAGGTTTTTAAAGCCAATCAGCTGATTTATGTGCAAATTATCTTTCATTCTGTTAATGACTTGCAATGACTGTGAATAGGAACCTGATAGTAGTTCGACCGGAGTTCGTATCCTGGTACCGAACGGCGCTGTAAAAGGTGTTACCACTGCTTTGTATGTGGGAGGTCCTGGGTTCAAATGTTTTCCTTGATAACTGAAATTCCTACCAACTCGTTATTATAACCTTATCGTATTGATATCAAATCTAAAAGTTCTTGACGATGGTGAAGAGTCAATTGAATAAAAATTTTACGTTTTATATTTACTAGACGATGGATAATATCCAAGAAAATTTTTATTCAATTATCGTATTGATGCTGTATAATCTGAGATAATGACAGCGTCTTTAAATGAACCAATAGCACGCAAATATAAGGTGAAACACTTGTTTTGTAGCCTAATATAAATCACTGGTAAGTATATATACCATGTGTGCTCACGTTTGTATTGTCGTTGAATTCTTTGTTTCTCTGACAAAAATACCAGCCTATATCCAAGATTATGTAAAGGTTTAGGAGAGGGTTAGCTCAGGCAGTTAGGGGCCAGAGGAAAACCTAGACCACCCCATCGGGGCCTCTCGCGCGCGCCTGCTAGTCAAACTACCCGCATAGGAATGCCTGTAGAATTATTTCTATTCTGGTATGCAGCAGCGCGCTACGCAGTTAGCGTCAAAGTACCGAAACTTTGGCCCCCCCGTCGTGACTTCGTCGCAGAAAACATTTTCAGTGCATTAGGAGTTCTTTGGTGTCTGAAAGAAAACTGCCCACTCGATTGGACGCACAACTCGGGCTTTCCCCGTATGTTAAGCTCCGTAAAGTGCAGTGGTAACTATATATACCACCTGCTGTAACATTCGGGAACCCTCTAAATTTTGTCCACTCAGTATATGGGTTTAGTATGATTCCGTTCCGTAAACAGCAGTAATCGAGTGTTGTCATGGAAACACTGTGTTTTCTTTGAGGTACGAACTGAAAAAGAAAAGTGTTCTTTTAGGGTTTCATAGGGTTGGTAATATTGCTGTGGATAAACGTTATTATGGTTTGACTTTACCGACGTTTCAGAGAAGCTGCCGTCATCGCCGGGGCGAAGTTTTCATTCTGAAATTAAGTCATGGCAGCCATATTGAGCACTTATACGAAATGTAAACTGTGAAGATACAAAATTGAAGTCTGTTTCAGTATGATTTGATTCATATCATATCAGCAGCTTCGTTAGTGTCATTGTTATGTTGTATATATCTATCGGGACCCAATTATGACTCACCCTGTATACGATTGGCCGGCGGGATGTTTCTGGTTGTGTGTATGGGGAGGGGGGGTAATTTTGCTTAATTCATGCCCCAAGCTATGAAGTCACGCTACTTCGGACACGTTCCTGGAACTGCCTCACTGTTCTCACGGGTACTAGAAGAGTATTTTTGGGCAAGTGAAAACAAAATTATTATTTTTGGAGTAGGAACGTCTTCGTGTGTTGTCTGCTGAAAGATTACTGGCTAATTATTTCTCAGAAAGGATTTTAATGTCTAAGTAAGCTTAGTTGTTTTTTGTATGTCATAATCGGTAGCTGAAGTTGGTAGTGGTCTTATCCCCCACAGGCGGGTTTTGTCTTACAAGTAATTTAATATATTTTGAGTGTTCAGCTGTCGGTCTGTTGAACGTAAGTGTTAATAACGTGCCAGCAGGGTTTCGAAGTATTCGACATATCTTATAATGGGGTACGAGGGATGTTATGGGCTGTGAAGCCGTCGATAGTCCGACGTTTCGGATAAACAACGTAGATTAGTGTTTGCAGTCGGTGTGCCGCAAAGTTTAATAAGGAATTCTAGGTTATGAAAAAGGCAATTACTTCTTTCCTAAGAAGAATTCGTGATGTCGAAACGTCGCTGTCGGCTGACACAGCGTTCGTGTTTCGTTTCAGCGGGCTCTCGAGTAAACTCGCAGCCTCGAAGAACGGCTGTTCCGAGCGTATTTTGTTGTTTTCCTCAGTCACTTCTTCAGATTAATGCCAGGGAAATATTAAAATTGGGTAAAGTCATTTCCCTTCCACATTATATGGATCCTTGATTCGTATTCTGTGTTCGTGCGTAAGTAGGGTACAGGAGTTGGTTGTTTCACGGTTGGTTCATCTGTCCTGATGGGAGTTACCCGTGTTCCAGGTACGCAGGAAGTTAATCTTTGTGACGAAGTTGACGTTAAAGTACCGAGAATTGACAAGAGCTTGCACACAATTGTCTCAGGTGAATTGGCGTTCATATTTTCCTTACGGATTCTTTCTCAGAATGCGCCGGAACATTTTCCACGTCGTTCACTGGAATCCTCTGTGCTAGGTAAAGTTGGATCTGATAACCGTTTCCTGCTGTGTTGACCTTGAAATTCTTCTGTCGGGACCTCACGATAAGACAGTGGTGGGTTATGGGTCGGCCGGCTGGGATTCTATTCCCGACAAGGAATAAAACTTGTTGCCATCACATTTTGAAGGACGCGGCGTGTCACCAGCGAAAATTTATTCATTGTCAGTGTCGAAAAGACAAAATGAAACAAATTTATGTATATTATTCCTGCAAATGGGGACATAGGAGTCATACTTAATTTTCCTGGAATTTTAGGCTAATCTTTTTGAGGTTTTCGGAACTTTTTTTTTAATTTCTCGCGCTGTTATCACGTTGAATTGAAGTTCCAAAGTGTGTTCCAGGGGTGGGGGGGGGCACTGAACATGTGCTCAATCTGTGCATTTGGACTCCTCCGAGGCCACACAGCTCGATATCCGAATGCACAGAGTTCAAGAGCTGCCTGCTATTGTAAAGTCTTGATTGCGTGGACCGTGGACCCTTGTCTCCACGACCGCCATACATCATGTTGGTGTATGTGGACACTAGCATTATGTCAGAACTCACCTTCATGTCAAGCGATGTACGCTGCCGCTGATATAACCTCGTAAATTTGATGTTCAGAGGAATTCTTTGGGTTGTGTGATTTGATATCGATTGTTCTGTATCCCTCGGGATCTGAACACTTCTGGAGATGGAGGGGGAAGGGGCAGGTTGGAATGAGTAGATGGTTGTTGTTTTTTCTTGTACTGGGGATGGTTTGGTTAACCCCTCTAGGAAATACATTTCCTGTTTCCGCTCAACGTTGCCTTCCTGCCGTCTGGTTTTTCCTCGTCTGGATTGCACACATGTTAATGGAGGAGCTCTAGTATAAATGAATGACTTTTAAAAAAAAGAAAATCGAGTCCCTGACGTGGGCGTCTGACGTAAGACATCGATTGTGTTATCACCTGCGTATTGACGTGATTTACTCTTTCACAAAGAGTCCGTCGTTAATGAATTGGAAACGTTAACGCTGGTTTCGTAAGTAAAAAAGACTGATCTTTCGCTCGAAGACACGAAATTGATTTCAGAAATTGCCTGTTGCTATGGGAACAGATAGTTCACCTGCCAGCTACTGCTGGGTTGAAATCGTTCTAGAAATTCCTTGTTGCCATGCGGACCGAAAGTTAAACCTGTTTATGACTTATATTTTAACCAAGACATTACTTTAGAGCAGTGGTATTCAACCTTTTTTGTTCGCGTACCCCCAGATATAATTTCTCTTCAACTTTGTACCCCCAAAGTTGTTGGTGTATAATTCAAGTTATACATAGTATATAATCTACATCTAAAATAAATTAAATAAATTACATTACTGATTATTCAGTGTTTATCATAAAATAATATATATATTTTTTAAAATTTCATGTACCCCCTAAGATGTCTTCGCGTACCCCCAGATATAATTTCTCTTCAATTTTGTACCCCCAAAGTTGTTGGTGTATAATTCAAGTTATACATAGTATATAATCTACATCTAAAATAAATTAAACAAATTACATTACTGATTATTCAATGTTTATCATAAAATAATATTTTTTTTTTAAATTTCACGTACCCCCGAAGATGTATCCGCGTACCCCAGGTTCAATACCACTGCTTTAGAAGATTCCTGTTGCTGTGGAACCAAAACATGTATCTGAAGATGGCTGTCTTCTGGGTTGTAGTCTGTTAGAAGTTTACCAACGTTTCAGAGGTCCTTGCTGTCTCCTGGTGATGGTAAACTTCTTTCAGACTACAACCCAGAAGACAACCATCTTCAGATTCACCGCCGAGAAACCTTTAATCCTACAAAAAATATATATATCAATTTTCTTACCCGGGTGGCGAGCAGAAAATTATTCAAGAAATCTTTCCGAACACAATCACAAGGTAGTTCTTTGGTTTATACAATGAACCAAGCTGACAGACATTAAGTTATCTCGTCTTTGTAAACTTGAGGTTCGACTTAACTTCACCATCGCCTGTGATTTGTGATTCATCTGTGACAACGCGTACAGCTGAAGCTTGAATAAATAACTCATGAATCGGATTTCTTAAACCGTTGTCGTGTTTGGTTATGCAAATTAAAGAGTATAATAAGATGATGATGTGATGGTCGTACGTCTCATTTACAGAGCATCATTAATAATGCACAAGAGTGGCAAAGATAATTTCTAAGACTGTAATTGGCACGCGGTTTGGTTAATTCATTCTCGGCATTAACTTAGAGAAAGCGTAATTTGCGTTGACTTTTAACCGAATGCGACTGTAAACTTTCGAAAGAAGCAGCTAGCGACCAAAATGCATTATCCTGTATAACGCGGGTTTCGTGGGACAGCTTCAGTACCCGCGTTATATCGAGGTTCCGCTGTATATTGAGAAAGGTGTTGAAATTGTGACGCGGTAAAAACTACATGATATTTCACTTATGTGGAAACCGAGCGCACCAGCGGGTGAACTTACGGTAAACGAGTTATTCTCAACGCAGAACACAGCTGTCGCACGATAGTAGTTTTTTTTTTAGTTACGTGGGACATTCTGTACTTTTAAACACCCTGTACTTTAAAAAACCAGAAGATTTTTCTAATGGAAATATTGCTCTTTTGCCGGGTTTATACTCATTTTTCGAGAACGGTGAAAGGAAGATGGGTCCTTTTTTCACTGGGGAGTGAAGCGACTGAACTGACCGAGTGCCAAGTCGGTCACGTGATCTTGGCGTAGTGTGCCGCGGGTTCATTATCCGAACGAGGTGGTGATGAGTGAGCTACCTGGCTGAGGACTCTGACCTGTGGCCGGCCGGGTCATTGCAGTAATCGATTGTCAATGACCCAGTTCACGATGGGCATGCCTGTTCAGGGGTGGCCCAAATATGATATTTTAACCTGAAAGGGAGATTAGAAACTTAATGGGTGATGATGGGCGGGAATGTAGCACGAATGTGATGGATGATAAAAGCCGTGGATAGTTTTGCTCGGGAAACCTGAAGGAAAGAGACCACATAGAAGAATTGGGTGTAAATGGAAGGATAATATTAAAATGTATATATTTAGAGAAATGAATTGTGAAGATGCTAGCTGGATTCATCTGGTACAGGTAATGGGATGTAATGCGAGGATTTTTGTTATGTTAAAAATGAAAAAAGTGCGAGTTAATGTCAGACCGATTTACAAGCGAACTGCAATTCGCCTTGATACTTCAAGGGCGAAGTTACACGGAAGTGTCGGTCAGGACGCAGGATGTACAATCGACTTTCGTCACCGCGGGTTTTCGCTGTGGCTTCCTTGAGACAGTGTCTTGTTGGAAATATCTTATCACAAGCCGAACCTCAGAGGCAGATAGGCCCATGTTCTAGAAATGTTTGTACTTCCTGCAGTTGGAGACGGCGGATCATTGATCTTTGACCTTGTAGTTTCATCCCTTCGTTACATATAAGACGTTTCGGCAGCCTGTTATATGTTACCATTATTTACAAATTATAAATTGATTCTGAAACTTTTCAGGCTAAGATCTAAATTTGGTCCGTACCACAAAGAAAACACGTCCCTTCACCATTACAAAGATCAACTGGTTAACGCTGTTTATAACGAGACACGCGCTGCATACATAATATTTAAACATCTAGTCCGTACCGCGAAGAAAACACATATCTTCACCATTACGAAGATCAAATCGTTAACGCTGTTTAAGGAAATAATCGCTGTTTATAATGAAACACGCGCTACGTACGTAATATTTAAACAGTGAGTCCGTACCGCGAAGAAAACACAACTCTTCACCATTACAAAGATCAACTGGCTAACGCTGTTTAAGGAAATAATCGCTGTTTATAATGAGACACGCGCTGCGTACATAATATTTAAACATCTAGTCCGTACCGCGAAGAAAACACATATCTTCACCATTACAAAGATCAACTGGTTAACGCTGTTTAAGGAAATAATCGCTGTTTGTACTGAGAAGCGTACGAAATCTACAGATACGCTGTGCAGGTAAAGTACCCAGTTACGTAGTGTTTAAGGAAGTGGTACGTATAGTTACCACTGAGCTTCAGATGAATAGTGGCTTCTTAAAACAAATGTAGTATGCGATGGAGGGACTAACGCACCAAATATCCAAACCGAACCTGCTTTAGGTGTTTTACCGGCAAGAATTCGGAGGTGCCAACTTTACTTATCACTCGACAAACCTTGGTTCTCGAAAGATTGGCCAGACGACTACAGTTTTCTGATTGGTCTACCCGGCGGGGGTCGCCTGCTAAAACGGTCCATCCCTCAGGAGCCAGCCGAAAACAGAGACTACAGAAACTTTTTTATGTACCCAGATTGTGACAAAATTGTCTCATTCTGTACTCATTACATTTTTTTTTTTAATTTTGTGACGTGTAGTGGACAACTTTACCGTTTATGAGCATCAGAATCTTTTATTTTAATTTAAGGCGTAGGAATTTTTCAGTGTGGTCTTGTTTCCGTGTGTGGAACTCCTTAATACGCGCAATTAAAATTTTTGGGTTTTACGTTTTTTAAGTGGACAGTTACAAAGTGCGTCTCAAATGCAAGTTCCGATGGGTGATTGCTACAAACATTTTCCGGCCAGAATTTGGCAACCACGCTGCCTTTTTCTGCTTACATTTCCTCGTACAAATATAAACTCTCCGCTCAGTCGCAATTTCAAGGTCAAATAGAACAGCTGTTGTTTACTGTCATTTTGATATGAATTTTTCTCGCTCGTTTTACTTCTGGCTTGGATATTCTCTAGGAGGGACCTGTCTGTCACAGATCAGGAAATGACACCGTAAATCACAGGTTGTTCAACTTCGCCCGAAAGAGGTTTCTTTTTTTGAAAATTAGTCAAGTACAGGGTGTTCCACTAAACACGGACGCCGGAACGATAACATGACGGAGCAGCGGGCGAACACCGGTACCGCGTCGCATACTGATAGGTGGGTTCCGAGTTATGTGGGACACTCTGTATAACACGAGGCTTAAAGCGGACAACGTTGTGCGTAGTTTTCATTAAAATAATTCTTAGTAATGAAACGAAGCTTCCCTTTTTTAAATACCTTCCAATGTTTTAGCCTAAAATTTGTCTGGAGTGATTATCACAGCACGGTTAAATGCGTTTGGTTTTCTCATACCCTAAACATTGCTACTGATTGGTTATGAGTAATCTCTCATCAAACAATCATATGTTGTTGTGTGCTCTGAATTTGTCTCGTAGCAGTGAATTATAGTTCAAATATTTGGCAATTTGTAAGCGGATGTTTACAGTTTAAAGCAATTCTGGCGTGTGACTCAGTGTATTCAACGTCTTTCTTTCCATTGGGCGTGTTCGACATCCAGCAGGAAGCTGTCTTAATGTTCACATAACTAAGTCCATGGAACAATGTCCTTGTTTAGAAGCTAATAGTCGCTCAGTCAAATTCCGAAACTGTTATGGAACTCGAAGGTTCATTACGATGTCCACAAGACCCCGCCACCGGTCTGTATCCTCAGCGAAATTAATCCATTCTATAACTTCACGCCTATATCATTACGATGCATTTTAATATTATCCCCACGCATGTGACATGTTATCTTCGTTGTGTGGGTTTCTCAAGCTGTGCGTGCTGTTAGCTTCTGAAAAAGGACCCGGCTTCATTGAGTCTCGTATCGCAGTGGGCG
Source organism: Zootermopsis nevadensis (assembly GCF_000696155.1). The sequence continues at coordinate 13,502 of NW_019060296.1, read as the reverse complement.
CTACCTTACGCTCGGCCCCTCGATTTGCGAACTGAAGAAATTGCTTTGCTCTGGACCGGTTTTTGCCTTTCAGTGTTCATATGTGCCAAGCGTCTGTTGAAGCTGGTACTTCTGAAATCGGTTCGAGACAGTGTTTTCTCGTACGTATTGCGCGTGATAGCTGCGATGTATTTCAAGATAGTTTCTTAGACTTACCTTGCGACCTGACATTACGCAGTGCTGTCCTTATGTGCAATTGAAATAGTTGCCAAATACGTAAATAGGTCAGAACTTTTCCCCGGGCCAGAGGTATTGACACTTGTCTACAGGGCTAGTCCATAATGCAGACCTAATGTGTCATCTACTTTCGGATTATTTTGTCCCTTGGTTAATTAAAGGTATTCCGTCTTCGTTCACATGTTAATTTACGTTTTCAAAATTTTTTTTAGTAATTTGTCCCCACATCTCTGAAAAATGTTACGTGCAGGATTGTGTCTTACTAAATAGTTGCTGACGAAAAGTCGAAGTAGGGGCTTCAGTATGTGAAATGTATGTATCATTCGTGAGCTTATCAGCGGACGAAGGAATGCGGATGAAAGATCAGTTACCTCAACATCAAGCTACTCGGGTTCGGCCAAAGGACACGTAACGATCCGAGTTATGTTTCCAGCGATAAAGTTCATTCGTTTTAAACGTGTCGATGTTCGTAGAAGTCGACCCTGAATATCGGAACAATAAATTTATCCTAAATGTTAATGTCTACCTCCCCAGATATAATTTCTCTTCAACTTTGTACCCCCAAAGTTGTTGGTGTATAATTCAAGTTATACGTAGTATATAATCTACATCTGAAATAAATTAAATAAATTACATTACTGATTATTCAGTGTTTATCATAAAATAATATTTTTTTTTTAAATTTCAAGTACCCCCTAAGATGTCTTCGCGTACCCCCGGTTGAATACCACTGGTCTAGAATACCAACACCAACATCTTTGGCGCCTTGAGAACTTTTGTGCAGTACAAATATTGTTTTTGTCCGATTATAGCGTGTGAATTAACTTATGACGTTTTCAGTGAAAATGTTTTTGTCGAAAGCGTGAAAGTACTTGGGGGTACCATTAATATACGTGCAGTGGAGGTATCTCACCCTCAAAACAAATTATTTCCACTGCTAAATGTTCTGGGCTGTATCCGCTTGTGGACTCGTAGGTACACACCGACGTTTCGGAGGAACATACTGTCTCCATCTTCAGGGCTTTGAAACTCAGAAGACGAACTTCGAAATTTTATAATTTAAAACACTAATTAGTGTTGTTTGACACGAGAAATCGTCTCTCGTGTATTCGAACATGTTTTCCCCTTACCGACATGGACCCTGTCACGTGTTGTTCGATATCCGTGGTAGCACATTTACCGTGCAGTGATCTCGCCTTTCCAGTTTGCGTGATTCATTTGTTCTTACGTCATGTTAATTTCTAGTTGGCCAGGCGCGTATAAGGAGATCTGATTCGAGACGAACCAGTAGTTTCAGATCGTTAGTGACGCAAGTAACCACGTGGGTTGTACCGATAGTGCAGCTACCTGCCTTACCCAAAGTAAGTTCATCATCATTATTGGCCGGATGTTACTACACTTTGACCGTGGAAATATGCACATGAAAAATGAAGGACCATCCGGTAAAAAAAAATGGCTTCTCGTTTGATATCATTTGTTTTTTTTTTTGGGGTGGGGGGTTATAGTAACTATGGAAACTGAAATTGTGTTACCTGCATATGATTTCATAACATGTTGAACGTAATTGACAGTGATAAAATTAGAACCATAATTGGTTCCATAAAAGACGGAGAATTTGATGACTGGACGAGGGTTGGCTCTTAGCTTCTGAAGAAGTTGCGTTCTCATCCTCAGGAAGCCGTTTTAAGTGTCCTGGTTTTACTTGCATTTGCATTGCATCATTCCACTGCGTTGTTTGTTGAATAACGATTTGAAAGTCAAGCCATTCAGGGTATAATCTATTATAACAAAGTTTAATAATCGTTCCGTCGTCGTTATAAAAACGATACCTTGGTTTCGACGCTCCGGCGTGATTGATGGAGCAAATGGTGATAAAGCATATCAGTTGAACAGGACTTACGTAAATGAATCGAAACTCTTGTGCAACTCTTTTAACGAGGATGTTAAATGTTCTAAGTAACTGATGGTTATTTTGTGATGTCATATTTTCGTGATCGGATGTGATGGGTGATGCCCAGTGTTTGTAGAAATAACCACCTTAAAAGTAGGTGCTCGAATTCAAAATTTCATACTAGAACATTATTAAAATCGGCATTCAGAAGATGTTATTTCAAGTTTTTGAATACGAAAGAAGTAGTTCACACTTTGAGAGGTTTAGAGATGTAACTAGATTGAGCATAGGCTTCGATATCTCATTCCAAATTCTCTGTCATGAACCACATAGGCGAAGGAAATCTTCAGGGGAGACGCTACAAGACCATAATAGGTCAGAGGGTCTCAGATGTAGAGGGATTATGGTTTGAAGTTGGATGACGACGATCTCATGAGCTTTGACGCCGTGTAGACTCATCAATAGAGACGTTGTCATCTAGAGAGGAGTCTACACGGTGACAGAACCCACAAGATCATAGCCATCAGATTCACTCTTTTTACGAAACGAAAGAAGGCGTGTTCTTTGGTACAAAACTGAACACAAACTCATGTTCTGTAAGCGTTCAACATCTGATTCATATATTTCTGTTCGAGTAAGCGGCGAACAATTATTGTGTTCTGAATTTACGCATGGAATATGGGTAAAATTGCAGTTCAGATACCGTGTTACGGGGTCAAAGATGTCGGGGCGCGATGCTAACAAGTCCACCCGGTGACGAGGGTAAGAACGCACGGAGCTATGCGTCATTTTTCCATACGTCTGCGTGGCTGCTGTGGTAATTTTCGAAATAAAATATTATGCTCAAACCTTCGAGGTAAAAATCTCTTATCAATAATATTTAATAATTCAGTCCGTACATTTAAGAGAAACAACGCGTCTCCATGACAACGTTCTGTTGGTTAATGCCTTGAGGGGAAATAATCGGTATTTATTCTGAGAATCATACGAAAACTCACATGCACTGTGGTAAAATGCAGAGTTAGTGATTATTACGTTTGGTTTCTAAAGGGTTCGAGTTTAATCTTGTTATTAATGACTGATAAATGGATTAAATTAATATGCATAATATTTGAAAGGCCTATGCTTATATGTGATAATAATATTAAAATTAGTCTTATAAGAAAAATTTGTATGAGGTGGACTGGATAGGGTCACGTGTCAGGCTTTTGTGTAAATGCACACGAACCTTAGTCTTCGTTAAAAGTAGAGGAATTTCGTGAGCATCTGATTGAGCGTTTAGGTTCTAAATGACGAGTGCTTAATGCAATTATCCTCCACAGCTGCTGTATAATTATTTGTTCCAACTCATTTCTCAGAAGTAGAAAATCATCTCACACCCTACCTTCGTCGACTGTTTTATTTCGATCTATCGATTGTTTCCAAGATCGACCGGTTGGTTCTGTGCTCGACACTTGACTTTAACCGTGGTGACTGGGTCTTTTATTCAAGGTCAGGCAGGAATTTTTTTCGTTTACCCAGATAATTGGTGATGTAGAAAAGACATTGTCCCCCGAAATATGTGCCCACTTTGGGATTATCTTGTTTACTAAACACTGCATCAGCTTCGCTTTGGACACAGCTCAAAGCGAGACCTGTTATGAGAGAAAAATGCAGTATTTCGGGGTGGTCCTACGTTTTTCTATCCTCGGACCAGGAATTCTTTTCTCCGTTGGACTCAGGGGACAATCGACGTCTTCTTTGATAGTATTTAAATCAGAAATGACTAATTACCATACGACGTGCTCAAATATAAATGTTCCCGAGATGTACTAAAATTACTATATTTACGTATTATTTTAAATTTACTCTTGTGACAGCTTCTGTAGTCTCGTAGAAGTTAATCTGACATTTCCGAGGTCCTTGCTGCCTCCATCTTCAGGGCGATGATGGATCTTTTGAAGTTGTAAGCCCACGTTTCTGACTTTCCTCGCCCAAAGTTTGTTATACGTCACTTTGTAGTACAAGTCAGCTGCTTAGAAGCTCTCTGCCGGCCAATGCAAATGTTCCAACATCGCAGAGACATTTGTCGTACTTAATGTATGTAGATTACATTCCGCATTCTCGTCATAGACGAGATAAGGCGGTATGAAAAGTATTAACGATCAGACTGATGTGTGAATCATGAGCTGTTGAATGTACATCACGTGGTTCTGAGTGTCTGATGACGTAACGGCTTTCGGTCAAACGGATATCTGGATAATGTGTTTCGAAAGTTTGTGCCACAGAAGGAGAAAACTTGCCTACTGAGCAGTTTTCTTCTCTAAATCTGTGTAGATGTGAGACATTGATCTGTTACGTTGATTTTCCGAAACAGCTGTCTGAAGTCGAATTGTGGCTAAGATTCTGGAATATTCTTGCTATCCGGGAGTAATTTCAGTCTGAAGAAAGGAACTTGCCTCACGGATGTCGCGTGGTGTTGCTCGGTGCCTTTCGAGACGTATTAAATGCGCTGCAGTGTTTGTCAAGGTTTGCACAAGTCCGGATGAACAACCTCTGTCAGGAACGTGGAGCCAAGTATGTGGGTTGGCTGGCACGCCGAGAACAGCGTTGTTTCCTCCACGTACAGGCTCCCGTGTCGTGGTACTTTGATCTGTGATTGCGAACAACGTTTGGATGCGACCCCTAGATAGTCGCAATTTGAGTATCTTTTCTTCGAGTATTCTGATAATCGTTTGATATTTCTGAAACAAAGAATTCTTATTGAAATTACACACCTTACAAGGTCCAACATACATCCTTACTGCCAAGGTGAAATATTTTCTTCTGAGCAACTGATATCTCAGAAGATGG
>NW_019060294.1:254918-278038 GCF_000696155.1 Zootermopsis nevadensis | reverse complement strand
TATGACGCAATTATACTATCTTAGAAATTCCATTGTCACAGCTGCCACAATACTATACACAGATGTATAAGAGTCAAAGCAGCAAATCTGAAATTTTTACAGGGTTACGTGGCTTCAAACACGTCGCATTCTGTAGTTTCCTAATTGAAGAAATAATGTCAGTGAGAAGCTCCGGCCGTTCTTAAGTTCCTGGAAAATTACTTTCAGTACGCGTTAGTTAGTTTGTTAAGTCCAGGACGAAAACCAATTTTATGTCTTTCTATGTTTAGTAAGAGAACTTTTTAAAATGTAATTTGAACTGCATTAAAAAGTTTCTCCTTCGTTCTGATATAGTCCCTTGTGGTGGTCACTGTTTTAAAATTGGGGTTCAGAAGTTGGAAGTACCGTGATTCAAAATGCATGCCAAGGATACAATTTGAACTTGAGAGAGACGAAGTAGAAGGATAATAGAGAATACTACATAACAAGGAACTTCATAACTGGTATTCGTTATTCACGAAGACGCGGGGAGGCAGGTAGCAGGCACACAGAAACGGCGTACAAAATTTCCGTAGCGAAACGTCAGTACGACAGACAAAGTGGAACTCCTGGGAATATATGGGGCGTAATATTAAAACGTATTTTAAAGAAATAGGATGTGAGAGTGTATATTACGTTCAAATAGTCCAGGATAAATTTCAAGCGGCGAAATATTGTAAACACGGTAATAAACCATTGGGCACCATAACAAACGAAAAACATCAGACCAACTCGATTACAACCAACTCCTAAGGAGGCGTTGCATTCAGTTAAGTTAGTTAGTTAATGTAGATTATTGTCTAGACTTAAAGTGCATTAAGACATTTTTTTTTACAGTGAAGTTCATGTCACGCCAGTTTATTTTATGAAAGACTGTACTTTCCCGTGCTGAATCTGCTTTCCTGCAGAAACAGAAGGGCAGGAGAAGAACAATTATTTTCATTACAGAGTCGATAAAACTGACGTCACGCGATTTGTTTTCCGGTCAATGAATGGCTTCCATCTTCAGAAGCTACCACTTCAGTTTGTTACTATACACTCCAGAATTTCCACTTCGAGTGATTTATAATTTTAAAGGTCTTTATAGGACACAAGAGGGGACGTTCTCTCAATTCCATCCACCTTAATTTAATGGAAATTAATCCATCATAAGATTCAGTACATCAGTCAAACTAAAATCTTTGAATGCGGCAGGTTAATCACCAAAATAACAACCACTAGATCCCATGAATATGACTTCATCCAAACCACAAAACCAGAGTTTATTTCTTATGACCAAATATACGCAATACCTGCAATAAGAGACTATGATATAACCTACCCTCGTAAAAGTTGGATCCTAACAAGTATTATCGTTCATTGAGTAAAGGTGCGGCATCTCCAGAAATACCCTTTCGCTAATTTAAGTCACCTTCAAAATACGTCACGATTCGGTGTAGATTTTTCAGTTAACTTCTTTAAAACGTATTTAGACTGCACCATTTTAATTCGATAGTCTTAAAAAATACAGTCCTAATGGCTCTGAACAACTATTAAGTAGCTTAGACGTCAAAGTTGAATTTATTAAATAGAAGTATAGTTTAAAATTTCTAATTCTGGTTTATTTAGATTGTCAAGTGTTGATATATAAATAATACGAATATTTTGTACAGTATATTTACACTTAAATCCCTCAGTTTTGAATGAGAAAATGACTGTTATTAAAGAACTGATGAAGTTTAGGCCCACTTGCTCTAGATTAAAGTTAAAGCACTTGCTGGAAGTAAAGCCATTAGAAAACTTGTCTGTTCAGACGCCTGTAGGGGAAATAACAGGCAGAAACTATATATATTACGAGTGCAAATGCAGAAAGTTCCTTCAACATTTTCACGTCACACCATATCTGATGAGTGGAATGAAATGTCACAAACATGAAAACGTAATATGTATGTACAGGAATTCAACAAAATTCAATGACGATGTGAGTTAGTGTGGAGAATGTGACAGGTTTGAACAAAAGTTCTTAATGAGGAGCTCTATATGCTATGACTGGCCAACAGCTTAATAGTGATCAGATTAAGAAGGGGGTCACAGAGGGACATGTGAAAAAATGAGAACCCTATACATAATATAGGTCATAAGACCTAAAAACAATCAAATCTTGGGGCACCGATATCTCTTCCAAATATTTCAAAATATCTTATATTGGGTTTGACAACAAGATGGCATAGCAATTAGCTCCTATCGGGGAAATTAGAAATGAAAAGAAAATTTTGTTTAACATGAGAGAATATTTGGGAGACATAGCTATACACGGAAGGATACTATTAAAATTTATCTTGCAAGAAACAGAGTGAGTCGATGAGGTGTGGATTTAAAATGCTCATGATAAAGACCAACTTGGAAGATCTGATTACATAAGCAGAAAATTTATTGAATAGATCTGTAAAGAAAATCAAGTATTATGGAATATATAAATTGGTAACTCTATTTAGTAAGTCAGTACTTCTTTTGTTGGACCAAAGCTCGACTACTGAGTCGACATGGCCTTATAGTCCATGGGCATGTCAATTTAAGACTCTCACATTTACTTCGATTCTAACGAAACAAAAATGCTAAGAAACCAAGACCTTGTCCCTACATTTTTTAATAATGTTTCTATATCTGTCACAGCATTTCAGTTTGTGTGTGTATTTATAAACCAACAATTTAGCCAAATATAAAACTTCTGGCAATCATTTGAAATTAAAAAATTCTTTCACGGCATATTTTGAATTCTAAAACAAGAACATACATGCAGGGTAAACTTCCATCCGTGGCGCATGCATAAATAAGACCCCAATTCCTATTTGCATGACTATGTTTCCCTGTTTTACACAAAAGAGAAATAGGTGTGGTAAGATATAAACAAACAACAATAGAACCAAAAGACCCTGACAGGTTAATCGACGAAGCTTCATGTCGGGGGTTAGGCTTACATGAATGAAAGAAGAGAATTCAAATTTTAAATTAAATAACAAAATTCAGTGTTGGTATATTGCCTACGGATATTGCCTGGAAAAGTTTGTCAGTGTAAGAAGAAGCAGAAGTAAAAGGGGGGGGGGGTCGAGTTAACGAAATTAAAAAGTAGGACCGTGACAAGTTTGTGAGGTTGTGGTGTGCGAGCGAGACAGAAAGTGTCACTTTAGCCGCCTTGCGTCGGTCCCACCTTCAACTTACCATAACCTCAACACGGCGCTGAGACGTCAACAGCGATACACAGCTCTTTCACAGGAACAACAAATACCACAACAGGTCGAAAAAATGGCTGTAAGGCGACATTTCTCTCTCTGAATGTCTTTCTGCTGAGTTTCGTCAAAACTCATTTATTCGTTCCACTTACCGAAAAATAGCGGCAGTGAACTGTATTATGACACACGATACAAGCTTAATTTGATTGATGTTGCGCCATGCAGACTTTTAGAAGTTTATCGACGTCTCAGAGGTACCTGCTGCCTCCAGCATCAGGGCGATGAGTAAGCCGCCCGCGAAGAATTTTTCTTATGATGGAAACAGCAGCAAGGACCTCTGAAACGTCGGTAAACTTCTGAAAGATACACATATATACACCGGTACGCTTTATGAATACATGTTTTGAGATGATAATGTTGCGTCATATTGTGTTGAATATATACTTGCTCAATTTTATCAGTCTAATCACAATAAAATATTATCATTAAATATTAAAATATTATTACAATTAACATTTAAATATTTAAAATATATTAAAATGATGCTCTCTATCGAGATGTTCGATTTACATTAGAGCATCATCTTTTACACTACATGTTTCAGTTCTAATGAACCATCTTCAGGTGTATATTCCATATAAACTCAAATGTAATATCCTAAATGCAATCCTTCATCAGATGTCCAGCAAATATCAATGTTTTTAGAGCCTGCTTGCCATTACACACTGCAGTAACTAATGAATCTAAGGATTTGTCGATTAGAATTAGGCATGTACCGACCCTACCCCTATACAGCATTGCCTAGTGTAACTGTAGGCGACAAGTGTGCAGATATAAAACAGACACTGTGAATTTTTTGTGGAACGAAGTCTTTTTTTTTTGTAACTGATAAGAATCCCTTGAAAAACCCCAGACTCGTAGCCAACAATAACAAACTGATGTATACTGTTTTTGTGCTGTGTTCCTGAAACAGATCTCGAGAAATTGTTGGGTCATTGTGTACTAAAATAACAAAACTTACATTTCTGTTAGTTAGAAATAAATTTGTTTTGAGACAATGAATTAGGAATCTTTCTTTACAGCTTCAGTTATGTAACACGGACATATTATTTTGCAATAATTAACTGATTTATAATAAAAGAAAGTTATTTTCCTTTATAATATAATTATTATGTGTAACATGCTTTGTAAATAAGACAAATTTAAAATCTTAACGTTAAACATTTATATGCCTTCAGTGTACAGACAATAACATTATGAACCTGAAAAACTTAAAAATTTTAAGGTTAACTTGCGACAAAATATCTACAAATTGTCATTTTAAATTTAAAGCCCTGAGTAAAATGACATAATTACGTTCTTCCTATAACTATTATTATGAGTATCAATAAATATTATAGAACACGTAATTTTGTCACGAACAACATATTACGCACAGAGGAGCCAAACAGAAAACAGAGAATTTTAACACAAACAAAAGTGGCATATTCCTAGCAATAAGGAAGAAATGGTACATTACAAGAACCAAGTTTCAGACTTCTTCATAACAAATTTTGGAAGCACTAAATCTATCATTAGCAAATAAACATATCGACTGAAAAACGAAAATTCCATGTGCCATTAGGAGGTCCACCTAAAAGTTTACACATAAACCCGATGTGTTACTTAACCCAAAACTGGCCGCACTTGTTTTCCAAACCACAATTTAAAAACAGAAGAAAAGCTGATCGTAGCAATTTGTATTAACTACAGCTTGCCTCAAAAGTCTTCACTGAATATAAGTTTGAACAAACTGATCACAAATCTTACACTGATAACATTCATAAACTGTGACAGTAAAATCATAAGAAGAAAAATATAAAACATATTTCTGTTTGAAAACCGCCCTCTCTCTCTCTCTCTTAATCCAAAAGTTCACTACTAATTTGAAACATTCCGTCACTGTACTCTAATCTGAGCCAGATTAATTCATTCTACATTCTCAGACCATATTTAAGGTCCTTTATAATATGTACAGTCCGTCTACACCTAGGTCTCTTCAGTGGCCTTCTTCCATTAGATTCTACAACCATACTGTATGAACTTCCAAACTTTTCCATGAGTGCTACACATCACATCCACCCGACTCTCATTGATATGATCACCTTAATATAAATAGGTAAAAAGAACAAATTGATTCATCATAAAACACAAATAGGAACTTTGCGATGTTTGCCATAATTCTTCTTCGATTATTGTTAATTTTAAAAATGTCATCTTCACTTCCACGTATAGCGGTAACAAAAATTTCTTTAAAATTTTCAACTGCAGTAGCTTGCAGGATTACGCGTTTTACTTAATTTAAGCTGTCCCAACCCAAGTGTCCTCGTTCCTTTAAATATTGACGATTTTAACACTTGACACGAAGTTAAGGCATTGTCTTAAGTCGCTCATACCCCCACGGAGTGCTATCCGACCCCATGGCCCCGCGTGGATGCCCCAACTCCAGCGGTTGCTCAATTTGCATTTGTTATGCAGACGAGCAAGCGCAGAGGAAGGGGTTTTTGGGTTAGAGGTTGTGTGGGTGAGGATATACTCATTCCATGACCCTCTGGCTTGTTATACGTATAGACTCGAGATGGCCGTAGGAAAATTTGCCAGCGGACAGCGGAGATACGTATGCATGCATGTACGAATGTATGCATGTACGAATATATGCATGCATGTACGAATGTATGCATGTACGAATATATGCATGCATGTACGAATGTATGCATGTACGAATATATGCATGCATGTACGAATGTATGCATGTACGAATATATGCATGCATGTACGAATGTATGCATGTACGAATGTAAGCATGAATGAATGAATGAATGAATGAATGCATGTATGCATGCATGGCAACAGAATATTCAGGTTCCGCGTTGCTGAGAGCATATAAGGTTCTTCATCGATGAACGGTGATACTGTACGAAAATTAAGAGTGGATGCTGTGATGATCAGAAAATCATAAACATTATATATATATATATTACAATAAATAATTGCACTTTTCAACTGACTGTGTATTCAGAATCGTACAAAACAAACATGAAAACACACCCTCGTTTTCCAGCTCTCAGAATGCTCGTGTGCAGTTAGTTTTGAAATGTAATTCAACGGTGGAGCACCTTAATCCCACCTTTCGTCTGGAACAATAGTGGAACAAGAGCTGGGGTTCTTGGTGGAGGAAGGAGTGAGTGGGTTTGCTACCATAGTAATGAGTCTCTCGTGAGCTTTCTAGACTCGTCATCCACACAGTTGCAAATCCCAACTACCCCACTTGCCTCACAAAATCTTACAAAACTTTGCCAGTTGAAAGAAAGAACCCTACAACATTGCAAATCTTCAAGCGCCCTTCCCTTTCCTTCCCTCTGTGTTACGTCAGCCATATCACAGCTCAGTGGTAGCCAGTTCCCTTTTTCATTCCCCGCCCTACATAATAGGCCCACATAAAAAAGAAAATGTCAAGAGAGTACTCGTAAGTTCTGGAAAGAACAGTTACATAACACAGAGTTTGACAAATATCAGACCTTTGAGAATCACGGATTTTACTCACATTTATTTTCGCCCCTTTCTTTCTACTTTCTCCTATATTTTTTCAGATAGAAACCCTCAAAAATTTTGCCTCTCATTAACTCAGGAGCTACATGATCCTTTAACAGAACCCAACGGGAATTCATAAAATTACGGGAAAGGATGATTGATATATAAAATAACTGAGTATAATTTTTTTTAGGTTTTCTTATATTAAAAAATAGCTAGAAATTCGTATGAGGCTCGCGGGCCGTCAGTTGCGGACTCCGTTATCTGGGATTTGTGCATTATGTAAAGGCAATTTCTTATGGAAGAATAATTATAAAACGTCTTGTTGACGAAAACATTCCTCTGTCTAATCAAGCGTACTGCCGCTTCAGAGCTGGCAGACCTCAGCACCTTACGAAAACCAAACTCAGTAGAAAGCGCTCTCTCTTGTAAACGAGAAGAAAGTAACTCAACTCTGCAAGAGCCTGGGTAAACATTTTCAATCAACGCAACTTGTAATCACGTTTTAACCCAGCTAAGCACATCTGCCTCATATTCATGAAGTTCACAGATTGAATCTTGAAACTAATTATACTGAACCGCGCTGTACATACAGGTACTTTGAAAAAAAAAGTTATCAGTTATCGAATATTATCATTCGCCACTATCGTCAACAGAACAGAGTGAATAATAGCGTACCGCATCGGAAAAGACTGATTAAAGAGAATACATCAAAGTTCAGATAGCAAAGCGAATATTACCTACAACGCAGACTAGACTACATGCTTCACATGTCATATAGAATATGGTACAGCGAGCCACTTAGCTCAGTAAGTAAATTTATTGTTATTGAATAAACGACCTGAGTTCGATTCGCGATAGGAACATCTTTGCGCACCCACGTTACAGCCCAGTGGGTACTGTGGACTATTTATGACGACGATCTAAAGCGGCCGGAGCGTGAAGCTGACCAATGACCTTCCTGTAGTACCGAGTTTAAGAACACGTGACCTACCTACGCCTACATACGCTCCGAGAGGTCGTTGCGTTTTTATACGCCATGTACAACAGACGCTTAGATCAGTTGTGTTTGGCTACGGTAACCAGAATTTCAAGATGCGTTCAGCCTTGTTATTACGTTACATATTCGAGTCCATACTTCAAAAGTTATTATTATTTATTATTTAGTGTTCTGTGTGACGACAGGTCCATATGAACAGGATCCTTCCATCCTTTTCTCGGGACTGGGACCTGTTCATATACGTTCTTGGCAGATGATCCAGAAGTGGTTTGCCATTGCCTTCTTCTGTGTGTGAATGGAGTAATCGTTGGGATGCCACGGAGGTAAACTCCGTGTTGCCTAGACCACGGCCTTGCCCAACACAAGTTATAAATTCGGTCACCGCCGGGAATCGAACCCGAGACCCCAGGATTACAAGGCCAGCGTTCTAACCGCTAGACCACTTAAAAGTACAATACGAGAAACCAATTCTTGAAAGACCGAACCATTAAAAACAAAACACTTAATTGTTACTTACATTCTTTAAACCGACTTTAATTTACTCTGGTGGACATTTTGAATCTCTTTGGAATTTTGTTGTCACACGGAGAATTTATTGTAGCTGTAAGTTGTGTCTGTAAAGTGTCTCTGTGCCTTCTTCAACGGTCTGTTTTGAAAGGCGAATCTAAGAGGGTTTTATACTGGATACAGTTCTAGTGCTCATAAACACAGTTTCAGCTTCTACTGGTTGCGAACTCTGCATTAGGGGTACACACAAATATAAACACTAACATTCACAGTATAATTACTACTTGTCTTCCAACATACGGAGTGGAAAGACATACCTGATCTCTTACACTTGAAATGTCTTAATAAAAACCAATTTTGTCCCTTACAGTTATACTTTATTTTTACAATGGGGTGAGACTGTATCTTTATGGAACTCCTTCAGGTAACCAGTCCATTGCCAATCCTACACAAACTACGTACATGGCGGAATGATACTCAAACGAGAAAGCCGAAGGACTCGGAGAAAAGCCTGTCCCAATGCAAATTTATCCACCACAAATCCCACATTGAAGTCTTAGTTTTCCTTTTTCAGTTACGTCACGAAAGTTCTAACCCACTGGTCCCAGAATCAGTCTGGATGTGGTGGTGGATAGAAATATATCTGACTGCCGGGAATCGAATACGGTAATGCAGCTCTTACCTACTACCGACAATAACTATGTGAAAGAATACATTTACCAAACGAGCTATCGTCAGAGTAGCGGATTTACTGTTCGAAGTTGCACGCATGGGAGGCACACTACAACTGAATCTCTTTCTTTACTTGGAGAGTATAAAATGACAATGCTACAAACCGATAAAAGAAAGTGCGAATGGATATTGCACAGGACATGACCATTTAAAAGCATTCAGTACAAAGTAACTTCAGTGATAGAAGTTTCTCGCCCTATAATGGAGAAAGAATGTAGGTAACTTCCTTCCATACGAATCCTCCAAAATTGCGAATTCCTACGGACAGAGTTAGGCAGATATAAAGTTTTCCGATAAATAAGAATTCACGAGCTTAAAGCCAGGACCCGTCATTTCGAGTTCCCTTGAGTACATTTGCCGAAAGTGGGGGTGAAGGAAGGCTTTTAGAAATAAATTTATATTCGTGAGCGAAGGGAAAAAATATATTTTACAGTTCCTTCGGCTAAGTTGGAATTTAGATTACAAACTTGGGACAACACGTTCTATACCTTGAGTACCAATGTCCTCGCAATGTTTCGTGTTAACGCGGGGCTAATACATTGTAACTCTTTAGATTTAATATAGTTTCTCACGATTAACCTAACTACACAGAAAACTATCCTCATCTAAAAGCTGAACTGAAAAAGAAATCCACCTACGATTATGAAAACCAAAATCACACGACAGTGTTCACATTACCGGCTACTGGTGCCTGATTCAGATTAATTCTGTCTATTCTATTACTTAAAAATCCACTTTAATATTTCGCTCTCAAAAAAAACACGTGTAGATCTCTAAAGAGGTCTCTCCCCTTTATGCTTTCTGAACAAAATTTAAAGTGTATTTATAATGTAAAAAAACATGTTACAAATAATCTGGAACAATTTTTACCTAAAACAATTTATAAAATAGATGACTGTCGTCTGGGTTGTACTGCGGTACAGTGTAGAAGTGAATGCTTTTTGTTATCATGGAGGTAGACGGCAGTAAGTACATCTAAAACATTTGTAAACATTTATCAGACTAAATGGCACAACAAACCAGTAGACAGCCATCTTCATAATTACCAGCGTGAGGACCTGAAATCTTGCAATTTAGAATTCGTTTTATTTTTGAAGCAGCCCACGTTCTTTTTTTAATGTTTGGTATTATAATAATATGTTCAAAAATGTAAATAGATAACTCAGGGCAGCATTCAAGTAAATAAATGACCCTGTTGACGTGAACTGTGTAAATCAGTTAGCTACAAATATTCCAGAGGAGAAATGAGTCCGGAGCAAGTACACAGAAGAATAGCCCTTTGGTCTTCCAAGTCGTGCTTTCATTAGCTGCTTACATGTCGCGCTATAAACCTGAGTCCATCCCATTGTTCCCCCCAGAAATCTCAAGCTACTCTTACCCACACCCACAAATTCCCAAGTTTTTTTTTTTACATTTTACTCTCATTTTTCAATGAACTTCGCCCTTTCTCTGTTTTTGTTCATCTCCTACTTGCACTGTGCTACACTATCCATTACTTATGTTTCTTTCTACAAGGAAGTTCACTGTTCCAAGAACCTTTGTTATGGTACACGAAATAACGCACCTCTTCTAGCAAATAGGATATACACTGGTAGAGGTCATTACAGTAGATGTAAAAAAACATGTTACAAATAATCTGGAACAATTTTTACCTAAAACAATTTATAAAATAGATGACTGTCGTCTGGGTTGTACTGCGGTACAGTGTAGAAGTGAATGCTTTTTGTTATCATGGAGGTAGACGGCAGTAAGTACATATAAAACATTTGGAAACATTTATCAGACTAAATGACACAACAAACCAGTAGACAGCCATATTCATAATTACCGGCGTGAGGACCTGAAATCTTGCAATTTAGAATTCGTTTTAATTTTTGAAGCAGCCCGCGTTATCTTTTTAATGTTTCGTATTATAATAATATGTTCATAAATGTAAATAGATAACTCAGGGCAGCATTCTAGTAAATAAATGACCCAGTTGACGTGAACTGTGTAAATCGGTTAGCTACAAAGATTCCAGAGGAGAAATGAGTCCGGAGCAAGTACACAGAAGAATAGCCCTTTGGTCTTCCAAGTCGTGCTTTCATTAGCTGCTTACATGTCGCGCTATAAACCTGAGTCCATCCCATTGTTCCCCCCAGAAATCTCAAGCTACTCTTACCCACACCCACAAATTCCCAAGTTTTTTTTTTTACATTTTACTCTCATTTTTCAATGAACTTCGCCCTTTCTCTGTTTTTGTTCATCTCCTACTTGCACTGTGCTACACTATCCATTACTTATGTTTCTTTCTACAAGGAAGTTCACTGTTCCAAGAACCTTTGTTATGGTACACGAAATAACGCACCTCTTCTAGCAAATAGGATATACACTGGTAGAGGTCATTACAGTAGTCATTTGACATTATTTATTGCGTAACTAAACATATACATTTTCTAAATTTTTATATTTTTATTTAAAAAGTGAAATATTTTTTTTCGTTTAAATGTGTATATATCGATATAAACTTTTCAGCTGGCCGACGACCAACTTGGTATGAACATCGACAGTGCCACTTTTAAACGCAAACTGTCCCTTCGCTCACTTCGTCAGAAGGGCGACAATGCTGCTAGTAGGTCATGGAGACCTTAATCTGTCTCTCCGCCCACATGTCAGGCTTAATCTCTGTCTTCCATAGCCAAAATGCCAGCAGATCGAAAATTTAAACGACGCTGCAAACAGTGCAAAATACATTCCATATAAACACAGGAGTTAGTCAATAAATGACGAATACGACGATACGTCTGTTAATGTTTTCAGGAAAAATCACGTAATTTTTTCATACACAGTCTCAAATACCATTAAACCCCTTATCATGAACACTTCAGACCCAATTTGGAATTATTTCTGCTTAAAATCACATCGTAATAAATAAATAAAGGAATATACAGAATATAAAGTCTCATGTAAGGAGTTCTACCGATTTCCAAAAAGAAATAGATCAATCATAAACCTCCTAGAGATCTAAAAACGCAGAAACACTGCAAATGTGGGACAAATACGAGTGAAGAAAAAATATTCGGAATATAAGGTGAGAGGAAAAAGGGAGGCATAATTGACAAGACAATAAGAAAGGATTGAATGTAATGTAGGATGATTAAACCCATTAAATGCTTCTAACACAGGCCATTGTTCTGTTCTGTGACTCCGGTTTTCCACAAAACCACTCTGAATCATTAAAACTTTTATGGCCAATATTTAATACTGAAATGTGTTTCCATATGTCCCCACTATCGACAGTAGACTTCCATGTTATTTACACGAAAGCAGAGGTGGTTTTTGGCCGGGCAAAACATAGACATATTAACACTATTAAATTTTAAAAAGGTAGCCATCGACAAACCATTTTGTGACGTACATTTCAGAAAGTTTCTAATTCCAAATTTACTTTATGAATTTCTCCTGTATTTGTGAAACACACTGTTCTTTCCGGAGAATTGCGTGACCTGCTTCTGATTCCCCTGGATTTTAAACGTCCCATAAAAGCCGGCTCTTGGGCCCAGTCAACCTTGAAGCACACATGAAGTAGACTGAGCCTGACGTAGTTTTTCCCTACGAGCGATTCACACAATTTCATCTCTTACAAATCAGGACATTTTTTTACTCGCTCATTCACAACCGCGCGCTGGATTCCTTATGAATCTGGTTCCGCGGATCCGTATTTTTATTCCCTAAAATTGAAATGGCAAATTAAAGATCCCAGACATCGACCCTACCAATAAAATGTCGTGTTTATCTCTACTTCAGTGGAAGTACTTGAAAATCTGCATATTATATTTTTAAATAGTTATATAATGTTAAGGAGCCGGCGTAGCTCAGTCAGTATAGTGACTAGCTACGGACTGGGCGACCGGGGTTCGATCCCCGACGGGGGCAGAGGATTTTCCTCTAGCCTCTGCGTCCAGACCGGCTCTGGGGCCCACCCAGCCTCCTCTACAATGAGTACCGGGATCCTTTCCCGGGGGTAAAGCCGGCCGGGGCGTGATGCTGACCACTCACCCCCATCTAGTACCTTTGATATTTTAAATATTTTAAATGTTAACTATTGTAATATTTAATAAGAATTTATTGTGATTAGACGGACAAGATTTAATATATATTTGTTATATCACAATATGACGCAACTTTACCATCTCATAGTTATATAATGTTAAGTAGTATTATAAATAATAATCCGATACATATAACTGCTAAGTCCTACCATTGAACAATACTTCACACGCTTGTGGAAAAGTTCTTTTGAGATTGAAGGGAGAGTGTTTTCGTTCACGCCTCTCCCATTTTCGGCCATCCGTATTTTCACGCGCGTTCTGTTACAAAAGGAAACTTAATTTTTTGTGCTACGTACTGCGTTATGGGAGAACATCAATAAAAAGATAAAATATCATCCGCGCTATTATCACGTAATATCATCCTTTACCCCGAGGTCTGTGAGTGCAAGCAAACAATCAATGAAACATCAGACTGATACAGACAGTTTATCGTAGTAAGCAAGTATTTGTAACTTGGTTGGTTGGTCATCATTCGCTGTTAAGAGATTTTGAGGTTTATATATTACTAAATACGAACGAATTTATTGTTATCATTATCAAGATGATGCTATTACGGGATTCTGAGTCTTATGGGATAATATTTACGGTTATTTATATACTAGTATAGACTTCCACGTCATTTTTAACGAAACATTTACGACTACAATAGGAATACACGAGAAACAGCACAAAAGATATCGTTTGTGTCAAACTAAGCCCAAAGGAATGGAAACATATGAGGAGATTTCTTAAAGTGTGCACTCTATAATACGGAGCGGGATTGGCCTGTTTCACTCTCTGGACACTTTATTCCCGGAGAAACAGCCCACAGCACCTACTGAACAAGATACTCGGTGGTTTCCACAGCCGGTCTCGTTTGATATTTTAAATATTTTAAATGTTAACTATTGTAATATTTAATAAGAATTTATTGTGATTAGACGGACAAGATTTAATATATATTTGTTATATCACAATATGACGCAACTTTACCATCTCATAGTTATATAATGTTAAGTAGTATTATAAATAATAATCCGATACATATAACTGCTAAGTCCTACCATTGAACAATACTTCACACGCTTGTGGAAAAGTTCTTTTGAGATTGAAGGGAGAGTGTTTTCGTTCACGCCTCTCCCATTTTCGGCCATCCGTATTTTCACGCGCGTTCTGTTACAAAAGGAAACTTAATTTTTTGTGCTACGTACTGCGTTATGGGAGAACATCAATAAAAAGATAAAATATCATCCGCGCTATTATCACGTAATATCATCCTTTACCCCGAGGTCTGTGAGTGCAAGCAAACAATCAATGAAACATCAGACTGATACAGACAGTTTATCGTAGTAAGCAAGTATTTGTAACTTGGTTGGTTGGTCATCATTCGCTGTTAAGAGATTTTGAGGTTTATATATTACTAAATACGAACGAATTTATTGTTATCATTATCAAGATGATGCTATTACGGGATTCTGAGTCTTATGGGATAATATTTACGGTTATTTATATACTAGTATAGACTTCCACGTCATTTTTAACGAAACATTTACGACTACAATAGGAATACACGAGAAACAGCACAAAAGATATCGTTTGTGTCAAACTAAGCCCAAAGGAATGGAAACATATGAGGAGATTTCTTAAAGTGTGCACTCTATAATACGGAGCGGGATTGGCCTGTTTCACTCTCTGGACACTTTATTCCCGGAGAAACAGCCCACAGCACCTACTGAACAAGATACTCGGTGGTTTCCACAGCCGGTCTCGAAGTGGTAACGAAGAGAAATTTCTGCTTCTACCGGGAATCGAAATCCAGTCATCCAGCCCCTATCCTAGTGAGCAAAATGACTGCTCTATTCTGGCTCTCTATGCATGACTCTGACAATTTCCGATAATATTTATACACATTTGTGCTTTGGCTACTATCAGGGAATTTTCTAAAATAATGAACTACAGTTTGATGCATTTATGTTATAATAATTAAATTCCTATTATAGTAATTTATACTTTATCTATTACAAACCCAAGAGTTCTTAAAACAAATCGTATTCCTCAACTTCTCCAATTTCCAAAATATTAATATTGGTGAATATTTTAATAACACGTGTCTGAAAATGTATCTGTACTTATATATTAAAGCTCTGTTCCGCTTATTTGTTAAGCCTTGTACAAAGAAAGCATTTAAATTAGTAGACAGATATAAAAATGAATATCTATTGTGGATATAACAAATTATTTTTCCCTTCAGAGGCGCGGGGCATTGTCTGAGATAAAACCACAAGTCGTATAGAGAGAGGTAAAGGAACCTCTTAACCTGAACGTAGCAGGACAACTAATCGCTAATATAACAGTTTCCTGATAAACAAAGCTGCCTTCTGGGATGTTGCGACCTTATGATGGAAACACTAAGCATCTCTTATACGTTGGTAAATATTTACGCTTACAGGCGGCGAAATATCCCAGATGATAGCCATCTTCACACACGCCACTGTGATAACCTGAAATATCACCGTTGCCAGATTTTTTTTTCACAAAGCCAGGCATCTTCTTCACTTCTCTATACTCCTTTCTACGAAGCGAATTTATCAGTTTGCCTGATTCCACCAAAAAAAAAAAAACAACAACCGAATACCGTTTCCGAATGACCTGTGGCAAGAACACTTTCGTTTGTAAATAAGTGTCATGAAGGTAGTATATTTGCGTCATATTGTGAATTAGGTTAATATTTTAATATTTTCCGTCAAATCACAATTTTAATAAGATAATAAAATATAAAATATTTAAAATATCATTTCACGTTCCGCATCGAAGGATCGATTTACAAATTGCAATATTAACTCTGTCACAATGTTATTTCATTAATTTTTCCTAAGTTGAAGACAGCCGTCTTCGTACTCAACGTCAAATCCTGCTTTCGTAAACTGCTATTATAAATTTTATATTAATTTTCAAACGTATTACAACTAATATTTTCAATGAAAAGAAAAACACATGTATACGACTTTGATTTTAAATATTTTATATTTTATTATCTTATTAAAATTGTGATTTGACGGAAAATATTAAAATATTAAGTGTCATGAAATTAAAATTCATGTTTTCTAATACAGATGAGGTCTGCATATACATATCAATAAAACAATAAACTTTCTCAGACAACCGAAAATGTCTCTATTTTTCAATAACTTGACATTTAATTACCTTTGGCTACCGTTCTCAATATGAAACGTACGTTCAACTTTAATAATGCCAGCTCCTCGGTCATTCGGACAGCAAATCGAGTTTGATATTCGTATCGGTAACAACGTAATTGATCCAGCAGGCGAAACCTGCCATCTTGGTGCCCGGGCACTGCCAAAGTTAATTCGTTTTCATTTTCAATCCGCGCTACTGGAAATTTCGTAAAATTTAATTCTGACAGGACAAAAAAGTATTAAAACTTTTTAACAGCATTATCGTATCCAGTTGTGCGTTTATTTATATGTGTGTGTCTGCGGGACCGGCCTCTGACAGACCTCAACTTTATATTATTTGACCGAGTAGTTAACACGTTTGTTTCGCGTATTAGAAGCCATGGGTTCAAAACTCGACCGGATGTCGTCTATCGTGACTTGGAGTTTGTGTTGATGTTTCAGAGGTGTTTGCTGCCTCAGTATAAGATAACCAAATATAAAGTTATAGATTTGCTACATACTTATCGAGGTCATTAAAATAATTTATATTGCTGATCGTAATCAAATATAGAGACTTGGCATCTTTGAGTAGATTCTTGAAATTCTTTACTTTAAATTTACCTTTGCACTCATTTTATTTAAAACGCAGAATATAACAGATCCCGAAGATCTTGAAAGACGTATCTTTAAATGAAGAATCTCTCAGACAAATATAATCGTAATATACTATAGGAAGAATAAATCAAGTCCACAATTTTTACCTTTCAAAGCCTCTAGAATCGAAGCAGTTCAATTTGGATGGGCATTATAATATACGTATGTAAATTATACAAATATACACCAAAATGTGTGCCTTAACTTTACTGACTACGTTTCTCCTACAGTTATCATCGTGTATTTGTGAGAAATTGTGTAGATTCAAGACCTATTTTTATTTCATATTCTCTTCATATTCAGTAGCATCTAAATACTAAGAAGACGGAAATCTTCATACTCACCGCTGTGAGAACCTCAAGTCTTACATCTAAATACTACTTTATCTTAAAATGTAATTATTTAAAATTAATAATTTAAGTTAATATAAACAAGAATATTTGTTTTGTAGAAAACCCACTCCATAATAAACATTAGCTTAAAATATATAATGAATAAAGTAAGCTACTTAGATGTCTGTTTCAAATACAGTACATCAGTGCACTACAAAGGATTCTTATACAGGGCTGCACATGGCTCCATTATTTGCTTTGCTCGTCCGCCCTGAAACCCGAAGAGGTTCAATTTGCGGTATGAATAATTTATGGCTTCTACCGATAGAAAAGGATACAAACGTTTCCCCATATTCGTGACGCTATGAAGAAGGTTCTTAACAAACTTAGGAAAGATCTCTTGTAAAGGCAAATCAGGGCACGTCAGTTCAGAGACATACCTGCATCGTGGAAGTACAAAACGTAACAGTAACGCAGCTTGTATAACTATATAACTCCATCAAATATACACCTTGTTTGAAAAGCTGATAGTCGCTTCGCTACTAAAAATGCATAAACTTTTATCAAACTGGGCTCTACATTAATCTGTTCATTAGAGCTTGAGTCGTATTCCAAGCCAGATGAATCCAGTCCACACCATCACACGTTACTTTTAAGATTAATTTTGATATAATTCTCTCATCTAATATTCGGTCTCCTAAGTCCTCCCTTACATAAGTTCTTAATTCAAAATTCTACACGCATTTCTATCCCTGTCATGCGTTCTGCATGTCTCGCCCACATCATCCTCCAAGTTTCCATGACCTTAATAATATTTTGTAAAAATACTAAATTACGAATATCCTGATCACACAACTTCGTCTTAAATGCATACGCTATACTCATCACCCCGTTCTCGACCACACTTACTCTGTTTTTATGGCAATCCGCGAGTATGAGAGACAAAGATTTACGCTCAAATAAAACCAGGTTCAATACGTTTCAGGCCTATTTATAACAGAATGGAAAACGAGATATTCTGAACTGAAATGCAGCAAACATCATCGAATTCAAGTTGTTCTTAATTTCTCCGGAGATGTAATTTCCATTTGTTACTGTCGTCCTCTTTTCCTTTCTTTTGTCCTCTCTTACTTGTCATCAGCTCATTTATTTCCTCTCCCTACCATATCTCAGCATCCCCTGACCTCGGTATTCTTTCTACGTTTCAACTCATCTTAGTCCAGACGTCACTTAACATTGTCTGAAAACTTTCATGTGAATAAGCCATGTCTCTTTCGTAACGTAAAATATTCTCGGGCAATCAGCCGCGTTAACTGGTTACCGTAATAAACCGGCTTCCGAGGATACAGTCACATCAGAACCCTGAAGATGGGGACAGATTTTGTTCCCGAAACGTCGGTTTACTACGTACGGTAACCAGTTAACGCGGCTGATTACCCGAGAAGATTTTATTGATTGTACTCGCAGCGAAAGTCTCAAATCCTAAATGTAATATCCATTACAAAGAATTTATTTCACTGAAGCAAAATATTGCTAAAAAAACCAACTATGTGAATACAGCCCGCCATATTTCTTTCAAAACTTAACGCGTTCACATATTCTTTGTCTGCCGGAATGTTGGCTATCAGCCGGATGCATCCGGAATGTCCGTCCATCTCTGCATAGGTTTGTGTGCCTTTCCTCTGCAAATTATGAAACAGTTCCAACGTTCGAAGATGCTGACGTATGCTTATCTTGCAGCCCTCCACATTTAAATTCGTCATAATTAACCATTCGTTATGGAGGCCACCAAATTGTCTTTCAAAATTATCGTTTATCCATACATTAATCAGAAAATAAAAGTTCCTCCCAATATCCCAAACTTCTACTATTTACCACACTAAAGCCTTCACTCTCATTTTTTTCTCATCATCATCCTGGAAACCTTACAACAAAATATTTCTCTACCTCGAAATAAAGTGTCTCTTATTCCCCCCTCATAATTTTCTCCGTGCCCCATCTCTTGTACGTCCTCCCCAACTCATAGTCTGTTTGAACGCACGCAAACAAACCAAAATGACTTTCATTATAATACAGATGTCCTACACTCTACATTTCATGCAGCGTAGCTTCCATTTCGCGGAGGTTGATCTATGGATTTTGTCACTAATGTTAACCAGTCACTATTTACAAACCGTATGTATGTACAGTCATTACGTGAGCGGCTTGTTCCCCTTCATTGTAATAATACTCCGGAAAACACAGGCGGGTATAATGAGAAACAGTGCAGGCTAACTGCAACACTTAGTGTTATTAATCCTTTCAATGCTACACAGCATATCTTGTTTACAAATAGAGTTCTCTTTTTTGTTTCAATGTTATTTTTAGTGGCAGTTAAATGAAACAACCACAGTCTTGTTTATAAAACATATAAATATTGCCTCTAAGTTTTAAACAACGTAAACAGTAAGATTATGTATAAAAATAGGCTTGTAACAAAAGTTACTTACATTTTATTTCAAAGAACTCAAAATAGAAAAGACTGTTTATAAGGATTATAATAAATATAATAACAATCTAAATAATTTCAAATTACTATGGTAAATTATCTAAACAGTAATTATCTAAAATTATCATGAGCTACAGAGTTAAGTCTGCTAGCCCAGATGTACTAATGTATAATTAAACAAAAAAAAATACAGGCCTATTTATGACTAATTTAATCCAATTAAAATGTAATATTCAGAAAACAAACGCGGAGAAAAATTTCAACACACATCAGTGTTAGAACTTCAATCTCATTTAGGCGTGCTGGTATGACAACTTATGTAGGACCATCTCTATCGGTTTTCGCTAATTGTAATGCACATTGAGTTTTAAATTCCTTGTTTTATTTATACCAATTTTGACCAATGACTACGGACATTTTGCAACCGTATCGTCATTCATAACTACGCCTCCGACCTACTTTTCTATATAACATAAAATCCGATTAAAGTCTAGCATTTAAATTAATGTTTTCATTGAGGTTACATATGCAATATTGTTACAAATTTTATTAACAATTTCTGGTATTGAATTTTTATCAAAATGCTTACACTGGCGGATAAAACATTTAACTGCATTTAGCGTTTTTATAAGTTCTTGTATAATGTTATATAATGATCTGGCAAGAATGTAAGTACATTCCTATTTCATTAATAGCAAATTGTTTTGTGTACACCAGAAACGTAATAAAAATGCGTTCTTTGATATCTGAATCATTTCTGCTATTAACACCAAGCTAACCAGATGTAACAGCGAAGATTTTGACATTGTGTCTGTGATTTCTAAAAATGTTCGTTCAATCTCATGACGGATAATATTTGTTGGGGTTAAGATTAAAATATCGAAGTTTACTTAGATGAAGCCGAAAGGGAATTCAGAAGGATGTAGGAAAATATATTCTTGATTTTGTTAACAAAAAGGCAAACTGATAATTGTAAGTAATCAGATAGAAATCATAACACAGAGACAGAGCAATAATGCTCCTTAGAGAGAGAAGCGAAATCTTAGCTACATCGTTGCAATAGGCTTCAGCTTCTTAAATGCGAAAAAAACACAAAAACAAATTATTTTGAAGATTCGTATGCATTTTAATATTATAAATTTACAGAATATAAAGTACAGTTGTGCCGATAAGTTGGCCTGCTGCTGACAAATAAATAGACATGTTCCGGGAAACGTCATGTTAGCACAGCAGACATTTTAACGAAATACCAACAGCGACACGAAGACTTCTGTTGACAGAAAACATGGAAAAGAGTAAACGAATGAGGACGGGTAGGCTGTGTAACGTAATGACAAAACAAACAGCATCCTGGTAATTTTATTACAAAAGAAATTTCCATAGCATTCTTCTTGGGTCTTCATACGAACAACTTGCGAAAAGAAAGTTTCCCGGTTTCCGGTGTGGTACGACGGGCGGATATCGTTTCTAGCCAATTTTAAACATGACCCACGAAAATCAGAAAACGTACGTTTTAGCGACGTTCTTCTCTTCTGCTTAATTTTGAAGATGCATAAAACTTTGTCAGAACTCTAACCCAGGACAATTATTGGTGTTATTTCCACAATACCATTTTAAAAACATGAAACAAATGGCCTTGATCCGGGCGCTATTCTTCTACGGTGCTTAGTTCCCGAGCTACGATTATTTCCACAATACCATTTTAAAAACAAATGGCCTTGATCCGGGTGCTATTCTACCACCGTGCTTAGTTCCCGAGCTACGGAAAACGCCCTCAGCGGTAATCGAACTCAGAACACTTTTTCCAGAGTTCTGACCCTCCGCATACTTAACACATATACATACGGCCGTCCATTCTTATTCTGTTATATCTCGCTTATTACTTTACATAATTAAGTGTACTTGTTTCCAGCTCAGTAACTATTCCGACATACATATTCATTCACCATTTCATTAATTTATTTATTCATTTATCTCAGTTATTTTTTTGGGATTACTTAACAGAGAATTCTGCTACACCACCATATTAATTATCTAAGTTACTATATTTTATTGAATTTAAAAAATCGCCAACATACGGAAACTGTGGCGAAACGTAATCCTGCAATCACTAATGAGCTAATTAAAGCCTTCAGAGAGAACTAGAAGACAAGTAGGATACAAGACTTAAGACAAAGGACGATAAAATACCAAATAAAAGGAACTGAAGATAACGTCACTATAAAGGGTAGGAATTTTGAAGAAAAGTGAGAGGAAAGGGAGATAAATCCCCCAGTGCCTCTACGAGCAATCCATTACACTGGAAAGAGAATAACGAGAACGCTGGCTACGCCGTCGGGTAAACCAAACAATAAACCGACTCAGGGCTAGAAGATACTCGCTCTCAAGCCCCACTATCCTTTTTATAATTACTCTTCTTTCGGGCTTAGATAATATTCTGAGAAGAAAACCATATTTCTTTTGGGTACCATTCTGTCCACGATTTCATTCACAAATTTAATATTTAAAAAAAATTCTTTTTCGATCCCTATAAATACAAATAAACTCGAAACTAAATTAAGTTACAAAATATGCCATTAAATAACAGCTATTATATGAAGGTTGAGAAATAGCCAAATCTAAAAACGTTGCCCCCTAGCTCTAGCTATATAAATTCGATTGACAGCGTGTTTAATAAATTACAAGCAGGAAAGGCTACGGAAGGAAGCTATAGCGGACTAACTTATGGTAATATCAAGGCATTCACCTGCACAGACTGATTAAATCACGAAAATCTTGATGGCTAGTCTCCTGGCAAAGATATGAACCTAAAACCTCCCAAGGAGGAAGCAGACCGCGAAGTTTGTTAACCATACATAAATACATATATTATTATATTCTCAGAGATAATAATGTAAAAATGTCCATTTCAATATTTACTTTGTCAGTCTAAATAGTAAGTAAGAATGTAAACAATTATTACTATAGAACTGACAAATTTTACACCCCTAAAATCTTAGTGCTTTCCCAGAGAAACCATACAACCTACAGTCATTGAGACGTAGAACGAGGATGCTAAATCATTGGCACGTGTACCTAATCTGAAAGCGTATCCCACGGGACAAGAAACACGTGACAGGAAGGAATCGAGGGAGCGAAAACACGTCTCGCAGACAAACTGTGTTCATGCTTTTCTCGTCGGACAATCGTGTACAGAAAGTGTACAGCACAGATGATTCTCAATCGCTACGGATTTCACTATGTTAGCAAGCCTTGATTGAAAATTATGTAATATCAAATACAGCAACTTAAAATAGGGCAAAGGTAAATGTAAAATTCCCCTGGTCCTGAAGTAAGCAGCACACCATACAGATGTATAGTAAAG
>NW_019060294.1:230130-246943 GCF_000696155.1 Zootermopsis nevadensis | reverse complement strand
AAATTAAGTTTGTGTATAGACTGGAATAATAAATACATACTTAGTTCAACACAAACATAACGCATCTAAGCTACAAATTTTATAATTTTACTGTTGACTTCAACATCAATATGTCATTATAGAGAAAAGGTTCAATCCATAACAAGAAAATCCAAATAAAAAAATCTCCTTACAAAATTTTACAATTATGCTGAGATTAGAGAGTAGAAGGTTTCAAGAGAAGGCCTGTAATACATTTTCAAATAGACGTATCGAATTCCGACTCGCAGACCGGTCAGAATCCTTTGTTTGCCTCTGCCTGGATTAGCGGACAGAGTCCCTGCAGAGCTGGAGTTGATCAACTTGTATGTTGACCTTACATATACATGTCATAAGACCTCTGGTGGTTTTATCTGAAATGAATGAGGCAAGGGCTTTCACATACAGTGCTCAGCAAACACACTTTCACCCTACGCTGCGCACTTGCTCTGATCATGACTTCACAGCGAATAAAGGATAGGATGCAGTTACTTAAGTTGTGGGCTAAGAATATGTTCCACACGTCAAAGTTGCAATTTGTACAAAACAGTATTTGTATCCTTATTTCGTATCACACTATTAACTGCATGGCAAAATTCTAAAGCCTTTTCAATACGCCTATTCATTTTAGGGTTCATTTATCTACAACAAAAGCCCACGGAAAGGAATTTTAAATTCCAACTTCTATTTCCTTGTTTCAAAATTGTTATAATAATTAATACAACAATTTAAACAAATCAGATTGGCGACTAACGAACAGAAATTATTAGTTCTTATAATAAAACTAATATACATCGCGAATAGGTCTACGTCTCAACCGCCATCAAGATACAGCGCTTATATAGACAACAACTTCTCTCCCTCAGTACAGTATTAAATATAATTGCCAAGTACAGGCAAACCCAAAATAGAAACAATATTTACACAGAGCAAAAAATGAAGAAATATAAATAAAAACAAATAATCCACCTAGGGAACACTAATATAAATGTACATCGTTAAAGAAATACAAAAAAACAGATAACCAAGCTAGATCATTTCCCTTAATTATAATTGATATGAAAGGCTAAAGAACGTGAATAGCATTTTAAATCAATAATGACCTCAACGATACTCGAAATCTGCTGTCTACAGGGTTACAAACTCAGCTGCAGAGATCTTCTGCTCTCTACTTCACCGATTACTTTTAAGAGGTTACATCTAAACCCAATGCGTGGCGTGGACTGAATGTCTGTAATGCAACTTCGTTTCACTGTCACTTCGAGTAACGATAATAGCAGACTGTAAATGTAGTATATGGAATAAACCAAAATATGTCAGAGGAAATGGAAGAAGGCCCTCACTCTAACGGCTTGCGGAGC
Organism: Zootermopsis nevadensis; assembly: GCF_000696155.1. Next base: position 245,564 of record NW_019060294.1, on the reverse strand, counting down.
GCTCTCAGGCAAATGCAGTCGTATATGAACATGTGTCTACCGGGGTTTCTATATGACACCATAAAAGAAAAAAACATTCCTGTGTATAACATTATACCACGAAGGAATGTGGGGGCTTTGGGGATACACCTCTTCTCACTCTTAAGCATTACTCTTGAGTAGTCATACGCAGGCTAGGAAACGCTTAAACTTCCCCAACGAGATGCACTGTAATCTCTCTACTTCCACCGCTCAAGGGATAGATCCAATCCGGACTGCAGATTCTTCGAATTAACTGTGCCTAACACACGATATATAACTCTATTAAAATTAATCCTCCCTGGAAAGCTCATAGTCGTTTAGCTGGTAATGTAATTCCTGACTTTTAGGAAACCATAAAGTTCTTGTTTGTGTGTTTACAAGAGCCCCGCGACACTGGTCCTTATCCTCAGACAGACGACTCTAGGCTAAACCATCACAATTCATGGAACTCATTATGGAGGCAATAAGCCCCTATGAAACGTCGGTCAGTTTATACCGTGCAACATCCCAGAAGACATCCACCTTCACACTTGACGACGTGAGAACTTTAAATATCACGATTTGCTAGAAACTATTTGCGATTTATTCAATTTTTTTTAAATACTACCTAAAATAAGGCAGGTGTAATATATTCATTACATGTCGTTTCCCGCTGATTTTTTTAAATACTACCTAAAATAAGGCATTCATTACATGTCGTTTCCCACTGACGGACACTAAATTTTATGCTAAACTTCAGTTCTTCATTTGAACTGGACTGTTCTACTCTTGCCAGTTAAAGTACACGATTACATATTGACACACAAATTTGTGCATTTATATAAATGTGTGAAAAATAAAGGACACGATTACAATGAAAAAAGTATGGACATGTTTCCATATAAATTTTCATTTAATTTAATTTTTTTTACCTGACCTTAAAAATTTCTTTACAAGAACATAAATAAATACTCTTTTACTTTAAAATGTGTCCTGACTAGCAGAATTCTGTGTATTTCACTGCGTACGTGTAGTTAATATTGCCGGAAAATTAAAACAAAATTGTATTCTCCGAAAGGAAAAAAACTAAAATAAAAAACAAATGCAAAGTAAGCAAAAAGGAAGAAAAAGTATAAATACTTGAGAAAATTTTAACCAACCACAGAAATTTAAAAATAAAAAAATAAAAAACAAGAAAAACAAGAAAGCAAAGTCAAAATACAAGGAAAAATAATCAAAATATTCCACAAAAGGGTCAGAAAAACAAAAATAATATTACGGAAAATAAAAGAGGTCTCTGTTTCCGTTTTCGCTGAAACAAAGTTTACAGAAGAATGCTCAAAGCCCATAATTATTTTCACTACTTCTGACAGCCATCTCTTGAAAGACTCGAAGTTATATTTAAACGTTCTTTTCATAAAGGCGCATCACCCGGAGGAAACACATGTCGGTTCGCAGGCTACAATTCACAAATTATTATAGGAATTTCTCCGAAATTTAGTTATTGAAGGTCTGCACTGACAGCGGTTTGTCGGTTCGTATCAGTCAAATACAGGCTACACCAAATTTCACATTTATCAACCTTTTCAGAGGCGATTCATCGAATAAATAACTGTGTATAATTGAAACACAGATTTCGTGGAACTAAACAAAACGCATTTGAATCTTTCTCGATGCGCTTAATAAAATGCCTTTAATCGGATTCCAGCCAAGTGCTCGGTCAGAGATGAAGCCCCTAAGTTGGAACTGAGGACATGAAAATGTGCTGCTTGGTCAGGGCTGTCACATACCTCGTGGGGCGGTGATAGATGAGTACGGAACAGTGGTACAATGGTGATTAGTGGAAGAAAACCTAAGAACTCGGTAAAAAACCTGCATCAATGCACTTCACCGACCACAAATGTCACGTCGTCACACGGGATTACACCCAGTTTCCAGTATTGAGAAGATTGCGTCTATGTTCCAGCCTTAAAAATAAGTCATATGTGACTCTTGGGCAGTGTAAAAAGCTTTTCAACAACACATTTGTGTCTCCAACGTAGCGAAAATTAGCACTGGCATCTGACTTCCGTTCTGCTATTCAAAAAAATGCATAAATATGTTAAACAATAACTTACTTTGGTATTAAACACGAAAGATAATATAATTCGGTATATATAACATTTATACCTCATTTAAATATTAATTATTATGAATTGTGTGACTAAGTGTGGCATGAATCAGCGTAGCTGTCGGTATAAGCTATCAGTAGTAAAGGAGGTACTGATATGTCCTCACATTATACATATTTTAGCAAAAAAATACGCGTTCTCAATGAGAAACCAAACCTAACCTAACCTACACTAAACTAATCTAACCTAACCTAACCTAACTTAACCTAACCTAAACTAACCTAACCTAAACTAACCTAACCTAAAGTCTGTACCTTAAAGTAAGCCTGCAGTTCTTAGCAAATGAACATAAATCCTACTATACGAGAATTTACATGTAATGTCAAGCGAGCAACTGTAACCGAGAGGGAATCTTGGTGCACCAGTCATACCGTGTATTTAATTAAACTTTCGTCACCTAACGTTGAAAGCTGCGTAGTGGATCAGGCGCTACTGTTAATAAAATATGAATTGCAAAACGACGAAGCAGTCGTTTGTTTTTAAAACACCATCCACAGAATTGAGTGGGTGAAATTAGGTAAACCTAGAGGAGCTTGGCAATTATCCACAGGTGTGACTGAATGCGGATCTGTGAAACGCTGTGCAGTCACAGAATTCTGCTGTCATTCTCGACTAACGATTAGTTTGATAAAATTAGAATTTACATGCCAAAGTAAGCATATAATAATAAAAAGGTATAAGTCTGTGTGACGCCCGACGTGGATATAACATAAGAGAATGCGGAAAACATGAATTCAAAATACGAAAAAGGAAAGAGTAAAAAGAGAATTTACTTAGCTAAAGGTATTAGATTATATAAAAGGCAATAAAGGCAAATTATAAAAAAAGGAAGACATATGTCACAAGACGAAGAAGAAACGCGGAGAAAGAGAGAAGATAATGGCTGAATAGAAATTGAAATTACAAAAAGAACAAAAAACTGACTAGGCTCCGGGGATGCATGAGAAACAGCATTACGATGTACATTTTGGCTTCAGTACGACCAAGCACTTCCTATTTCTATGGAGATGAATTCATTCTAGTGCCACGGATTTGACTTTTAGATGAAGTCCGAAAAGTATAAAAAATTGTGCCGTGCTTAGAACCTGAGGAGAGACTGAAGCTGAGTTTGTGCTTACATAAAAGATGAAAATGAGTCATATCAGTAGAAATAAGTTTGATAGTGTTAAAGTTGAAGCTCTACAACTTTTTTGACGTGATATGTGAAGCAGCATTAGTTTTGCTTTCGGTATCGAACGTCATTGCAGTGATGCATTTAAACTCTAATTTTGTATTGTGTTTATGTTTTAATAACAGTAACTACAAATTTGCCGGGGCGTGATGCTGACCACTCACCCCCATCTAGTGCCGAGGTCAAGGAAGAGAGGAGCTATACCTCCACTCACCCCAAACGCCTACATGGCGTATAGTGGGACAAACTTTATTTTTTTACAAATTGTTATTAAAAACTTCAGCGATTAATTTTAAAACAGACGTTTCTTTATACTGTAGATACAATCTTCGGGGTATGCAGCAAGTACGGATGGGATTGGAAATACATATAAAATTTTAGTTTGAAACCTGAAGAAACAATACCACTTGAAAGATATAAAATATGAGGATGACTTTAAAGTATATTTTAAAGAAACGTGACTTTATTTATACGGTTTAGAACATTCTATTGACGAGATCTTATGAATACAATAAAGAACTTTTTGTTTTCATAAAAGGCGCAGAATTTCTTGGTAAACTAAACGCCTATCTGCTTCTCCTGAACGATTAGGTTCCCGCGGAGTTAGTTTCTTTTACACGAGCCTCCAAATGTTGATAACTGCTTTATAGATGCGACCGTGACAATTTGCAATTGACAGAGAATATCGTATTCAACCGTTTAGAATTGTAAATATAAGCAAACAGCGTAAATAAGCAACAAGGAAGTTGAACATAAAATTCATATAAGATTACTTCAGGAAATGCTTGTCACTGTTCAATTTGAGACCAATATACAGGAATTCGGCCATTACAGATTAAAATAAGCATATAGATACGTTATATATATATATATACATATGTAGGACGTAACTGAAACTGTAAAATTATAAAGCATAAACATGGATCTGGGAAAGTCTCCTAATCGAGTTACAGCTCTGTATTCTTTGTAAAATATCCAAAGCAACGTTAAACTAAAAATTGTCACGTTTCTAAAACTAGGTTCACGCGTTGCTTATAAATACAGACTATTTCTAGTAGCTAACATTCTTAGAATTAGTCCGGGTTATAACATAATTTCAGTCCTATCGGATTTTCAGTAACGTAATTAAAATTAGATTTCAAAATCATAACGTTGATTAGCGCGCTTTAAATTGATGACAATTGTTCCACATCAGCAACTTTATTGTCTGATACCTTAATTCAATTGACCTCTGTAAAAAAAAATGACACTGCCCCATGCACAGAATGTGAAACTTTCTCCTTTACAAATGCAGTTTCAATTGTCGAGAGACAGAGAAATTAGCGATTCTAAAATAGATCTGAAAACAATGGGAACTGGGGACAGAGGATATAGAAACACAGTTCCCGTAACAATTAGATCTGCTCATAGCTCGTGGTTTTACAGTTACAGAGAAATTAAGAATGATATGTAAACTAAGAGTTGGCATCAAAAAGAACATTTTTCCTACGAACTTTTAAATGCTCAGAAGTAATAATATTTGTTTTGATTCCATTCTTTCACGTCCTTGGGTAAATGTGAGCAGAGACACGAAACAGTAGTATCCACACCTATTAAAATATCAGCTCCGTTATATATAAAGTATTATTGAGGGTGTGAAGGTACATTTCAACGCTGAGTACACAATCCTGTTCTTTGAAAAATCTACTTTTCTCGCCGGACTTACGATCATCTGTTGCGTATACAAATCTCTCTTAATCTATCTATCATTACTGGCAGGAGACATACTCCTTACTAAGTTCTTGCGTTTGGTATTATTAAACAAAAATTCATCGGTCATTTAATAAGTTATATGAGTCCACAAACTCCCTTTCAAGAAAAACAGAAAAATAATATGCTACAAACCACACTGTTTAATTTACACTTAATTATTTTCCCTAAGAATAAATGGCAAGTTATCTAACTTTTTCAAACAGTTAAGTAGTTCACTTTTTTATCATCTTCATACCTTCCGCCGTGATAACCTAACAAATAATATTATCATTTTTTATTTTGGTGCCTGTATGCTTTATTTAATTTGCTTTAAAGCAACCTTTGGGCACCCATTATTAAAATTATATTTAGATCGATCGAATAACTTAGTAACCGTTCTACTTTATTTTTTTTATAAATTCGTACCATCTCTGTAGGGTATTAATTTTAACTGGCTTATTATTGTATATCATTTGACGTTTCTCACAAATGTTACTTCTACTATTTAAATGTTACTAGTCATATTACCAACAGAACAGTATCTCATTACCGACTGCTATTCGTAAAACACTGTTACGTGGAACCAATTTCTGAATAACGCAATTTGAGAGCCTTTGCTTTATGCAATGGACTTCATTCCTTCCCTCGTCTTTCGAGTACTATTCGCCACGATATGGGATCAGCCAGAACTATACTAGTTCTCAAGCCATCAACACCCTCTGTTTTCGGCCTGTATGAACGTGACAGCGCGATGTGACACCCATTATACTAGACTTACGGTTTCACAAGGACGTCCATTTAGCTCCGTATTGATTTCTCAAAGGAGAAGGGAGCGGTTTTGCAGTAGCAGTATTATGTGTTTAACCCGCCTGAAGCCAAATGTCGTCAAATTGTATTTAAGAATTCGGTCCGTATCGAAAACAGAACACAAATATGGTTGTCTTCTGTGTTGTTGCACCGTGTAGTATGGTAGAAGTTTACCGACATTCCGTAGGTCCTTGATGCCTCCATTAACAGGAAACATCATAATAAATAATAAAATCAAAAATTAAGGATATGGATTTAAGGAAACGACCTCGGTCCTGCTGCCGTATTAATGCATTACGCGTTATTTTACACTGATTTCGTATTTACTTTCAGACTTGTCAATGACATAGCATGAATGGGACAGATGAGAAATTTATTCCAAATTTTCTTAGAGAATTCAAAGGAATAGGCTAGTCGGAATACATGCTTGTTGATTCTGTGATAGTTTTAAAATGCATATCAAGACATCATGCAAGATTGACGTATAAACAAAGTGGTTGATTTACAAGCGAATAAATACTTGTGGTTATTTGGTTCAACAAATGTGCATTATTAGTGTTCATACGCCCAAATATAAGTGTCTTTGTCTCTGTGTAAAACAGTACCAGTATTACGACCTTCTCGCATGACATATATTCAACAATTTTATATTGTCAGTCCACATATCCCCGATTATCCAAACATTTTCATACGCCTTTCCGGCTAGAAATAATACGATATCAGTTATGAACTTCATTCATTCAAACAGGATAGGACCCAGTGGTGGTCTCTTGTGAACACGGTAATGAACTTTCAGTTCAGAAGGTGGGAACTCTTGTGAACACGGTAATGAACTTTCATTTCAGAAGGTGGGATATTTTCTAAACAAATTTAATGACTTTAACTTTCTCAAGAAGAACTCCGATCCGTTGAATTAGTTACTTATAATTAAAGTGCGTCGATTGGATTCATCTGGCTGAGTACATGAATTTGTGATGGGCTTCTGTTAATACGACATTCGTAATAAATCTTCAGGATCAATACAAAGCGAAACATTTGTTTCCTAGCTGAGTGATTAATAGCTCTCCATGGAGTTCTTTTTTAATTAGGCCCAGCTACTTATCTAATTGTCTCATAAAACGTACTTTATCCTTGTACTAAAATTACCTAGCATCACGAATCTGCTGTAAAATCCGATGGAACAGCATGGCGAAACGCGGCTCTGACATAGTGTACAAAGATTATAGGGGAGTAAAGCAGAATTCTGATATAAATTAACTTCTTACGTGCATATTCATGGCTCTTTGTTTCGGACTACTTAACTGTCACTTACATTACTGTAAAGGTACTTAATACTAATTTATAACACAACTTTTGTTCTCCTCTTTGTTAGAACCAAAGACTTCTTTAATTTATTCCTAGTGTTTGAAATTTCGACGTAATACTCCAGCATTCGGGTGTATCGCTCAACACAATCATCAATGTTTTTACAGAATGAATAAAATAATTTCAGGTTATACTTGTCCTTAGATATTCCTCATTTTAAATGAGACTACTGTTATCAGTAACTGCGAGTCACTGATATTTTAACTTCAACAGATCATCAAATATGACTTGGATCATAATAACATATATAGATATATCCAATCAAAAGCAAAACAGTGCTTACAAGCAAGTTACTAAGTTCACATAAAACTAAGTTACAAAAAACACGTCCTTTTAAAAAATAAATATTCATCTTCACTCTACTCAGCTACAAAACATATAACATTATATTTTTAAATTCACGTACTAGATTAATATCATTACGCTTTAAACAGATTTTACTATAAGTTGCTTGCCCTTTATTTCTGTACATCAGTGAGATCGTACTGATGATGGAGGCAGCAAGCATCACCGAAATGTCGGTAAACTTCTACCAGAGTATAGGCGCAACAACCCAGAAGACACTTATCTTTGTGAGAAACTAACATCTCACTTATAGAAAGAAAAATAAATATTTTAACACACAAAATACAACAAAACACGTAGGGATCAAACATAATACGTACTAGTGGGACATCCAACAGCCTACACATTTAATATTAAAAATATTTAAAATATGTTAAAATGATGCTCTTTCTATCGAAATGTTCGATTTACAATTAGAGCATCATCTGGTTCATTGAAAACCGAAAACCAAAACCGAAAACCGAAACATGTCGTGAAAAAGATGATTCTCTAATTGTAAATCGAACATTTCGATAGAAAGAGCATCATTTTAACATATTTTAAATATTTTTAATATTAAATGTTAATTATAGCAATAATATTTTAATATTTAATAAAATATTTTATTGTGATTAGACGGTTAAAAATTAAACAACTGTAATTCCTGTTGAAGACCAATCCACATTAAAGGCGAAACGAAAACTCATTCCACCCCCCATCCTCCTGCAATTTTCACTGTACCTAAAAAAGTAAACGGCTGTATTACTCACAGCACGCGAAGCAAACAGCTGAAGAGATGACAAGAGTCCACAAAGCTCGTGCTTTCGCCGGCACTGAAGCATTGATTTCCTTCTAAACATCTTCTGGGGATTCTTCAACGGCGTATACTCTTTCCTATAGGTACTGGTGGTGTTTCTACAGAAACTTTAATTGGTTCCCTGAGGAGCTATCTGAAACTACGCCCTGAATAGATGGCAAAACAGAAACTAGTTTGGGTCTGATACATGGGTGCGTAGCATGTAGCGACACATGGGTATAGCTGCAGGCGAGGTTCGGTACATTGTACGTTGACCAGTAATGTGGTTGTGATAAATCAGACTAACAAAGCGCTGTGGGTAGAAGGAAATATGAATATATTTGGAAATATTACGTAGAAACAAATTTCTCAGCAGATAGCAGACGTGATATATATATATATATATATAATTCTTTTGTTGCCAAACTACCAATTCGATTGTCCATCAATTGAAATTTAATTAAAATGACAATGACTTACTTTCAAGTGACAATTATGGAATTATACTGATTTACAAGTTTCTACAAACACAGAAAACGACTAAAAAGGCGTATCACATTAAATTTCTTTATCCTACCAGATCCTTATCATAGCCAATCCGGTTAAAAGAGTCTGTTAAAATCTTCCCCCCAAACCTTTAACTGTTACCGAGCATCATAAGAATATTAGAAATAAATTAACCACATTAACCACATTAACCACATTAACCAATTATGCGCTGTGTTATATTTACGGTATTTCGCCACAAAAAATGAACCGAAACCTGTATAACGCCAGATCTGTGCCGATAAACATACAAATAAATCAAATTTAGGATAAACTGCTATTTTTTCTTTATATATAGCAGCTAAAACTGTTTAAACCAAAGACACAACCTAAGCTCGGTAAAATTAAGCGTACAGCTCTAAAACCACGGGTGGGGTGTGGAACATGGTAAAATTCTATCGATATTTTCTTCTGTTATCAGCCTATGTACTATAGGATCGGAATTTCCTCATGGAATGATTTTAATATATTTTAATGGTTTTATATCCCTTAAAGGTGTACTCAAGAATAAATTAGGACGAAATTGAAACACCGCAGAACTTGTAATGCAATGTGTAAGTCTCTGTTCTGCCGCCAGGCCTGTAAATTAAGTCACATTTTCATCACGTAATCTACTTTCCTTACCTCCCTCCCTTCCCTTCCTTCTCCTCATTCCTTCCTGTTTCCTATGCACAGAGGCAGAGCTGTAATGCAACTCCTTTTCACTCCGTTACGTTCATTCGGCTCATATCAGAAAGAGAAATTCTCTTACTCAGTTCGAAATTTACAACTTATTAGATTTGGGAAATGAAATTATTGTGTCTAAGTGTGCTTTCTAATAATTTGGCATGAAATAATTCAAAATATCAATAATAGATTGTAAAATGATAATAATTATAAAGACACTGATGAAGATGAATTTAAAATATTACTATCAAAAGTGGCACATATATTGTATATCTTAATATACATACATACTAATATAGGCCTAATACTGTTACACACATACTGTGATTATTTACCACCTTTCTCCGAATTTAGTGACAGTATAGTTAGCATTTCTGCTTCCTTACATAAGGATACAAGTAATATTAAATTCTACCTGTACAAATGTTTACGTGCATGGTCTATAGAATGCGTCTTTGTGGTACATTCCAGAAAACATTAAAATCATTCCGAGTATATGCAACATTATTGCGTTCACAAATAAAAGAAATTCAGTACAATTCAAGTTACATTACGTCACTTAATTAGACGCAAATGGAAATTGATCTTAATTAAAGAACGTCTGAGAGTGTGAACTGGATTCATCTGACTCAGAAACGCCCTTGTGAACACAGAACCTAACCTTCGCGATCAACGAGAAGCGCAGAATTTCTTGAGACTGGGTAAGCGACTATCATCTTTTCAAGAATGACTCTGTTACATTTAGGTAATTAGTACAAATAATGAAGTCAGAAGGAATCCTTCAGCTTGTATATCTGCCGTTGATATATAAACATAACAATTTATCTTCAGTTTTAAAATTACACCACAAAGACAATTCGATTATAAAGACCTTATCATAACGCGCAGTTTCATAAATCGAATACTGTGAGCTCTGCTTTGACACTCAGTGAATGAACGCTTAAACGAATCACGAGAAAATTACTTTTAATGTAGAAAACTAACCGAAGAACTCGTGAAAAAGTATTTAATAATTCGCGACCTAAGTATAAGTGAAACATGGGTCACGGTACAGATTTATTTCTACAAAACCCCAGTTTATTTTATTGCATTTAAATATATTCTGTTTTCAATGTGCAAAACTGTTTTTATACAAACAAAATTCAGCTCCCGAAACGTCTTAGTTAATTAATTTTAAAATTTAGAAAATAGACAAAGTCCAAAACAACAATTTTACATATTATAACGCACCACTGCGAAAAACTTTCAAGCTTAAACTACATTTTATTTTCTTTAACCTGTTAAAACTCGTGGTAACTATAAGTGTCATCTGCTTTAACAACAAATAATTACGTATTTTGTTTTCAGAAGTTTTCTATTTTTCTCATAATAAACATGGATTATTTACTTCAACGAAAATATCCAACTGATATTTTAATGGTAAAATAGTGTGTTTTCTTTTCGATACGGACTGGATTTTTAAATATTTACACAAACATCGATTTTTAAAGGGTTAAAGAGAAGATAAAAATGCTAACGTTCAAAACCATATTTTTTTTTCCTGCTTTGCGAATTTTTTTAGAAATAAGGAAGAGGCGTGAAGGTGCAACTAATCAGGAGCTTTTTCCCTTCTTCCTTTATCTTTAATCTCTTTGTCTTCCCTTTACGCATACATTTTCTTAACAACGGCACCAGCACTACACGAATTCTCTACTCAATAGGCGCACACCGAAACAAAGAAGTGTCTCAACCATTCTCTTAATTCTCCATCTGCAACTATGTGTCACATCATTTTCTACTTCCCTTTTCATGTAAGGAATTTCCCTAACTCTACTTAACATTTCCCTTACCCATTAACTGTGTCATAGTAAATTTCCCACAACATTTGAACGTGACATTTCTCCAAGGAATTCATTAATTACATGCTTCTACAATACTACACTAATTGCTAACGCCCAGATTTAAGCTGATACGATAGCAACCGTGACATAATTATGTGTGTTTCTTTATTATTAATTTCAGAACAGGATTCTCAGGAATGTATTCGGACCTTAGAAGAAAAATTAATAGAATTTTTGAGCGATCTGTGTAATGAGAAACTCCCCAATATCCAGTGCCCTTCGCCAATTTTTCGGGTAAACAAGAGACAGAACAAATTTCACAACCAATCAAACACACCTGAAAGTATAGCTCAACTCTTTGACAAACGAAGTTTATGTATCATCTAAATGTTGTTTTAAAAAACTCAGTTCTTACATCAAAAAATTCAACGTATTTTCATTACAAAAAGCAACTGGTTAACGCTGTCTAATAAGATAATCACTGTTTATTCTGCGAATAATACCAAACTCATAAATACACTGTGAATAAAATGCATCGTTAGTGAGCGTCAAAGCATGTGATATATATATAGCTACCGCCGTGATTTATAAGGTTAAGCTTTCCCGCAAATGTATCAATGCAGCAGCCACAATTCTGATGCGTTCTCAGGATCTAGTGATTGTTTTAGTGATTATGCAGAAAGGAAAAAGTTTTTTGTTTCTTCAGATTATGCAAATGAGGAAAGGGAAGCACTTTTTATTATTTATTTTTCGCCTGTACTTCACAGTCTCCGTCCGCGCCTCTGGGGGGTGGGGGTGGGGGTTGTCGTATTAAAATCAATAACCGTGTTAGCTTCAGTGCCCCTTTTCTGGAGAGCGTGGGTCTTTTTTGCGCCTTTCATCAACTTCATCCTCATCTTGATGAAGTAATACCGAGCTTAGATTTTTAAATACAGCTTGCCTTTTCAGTTAATTACTTCTGAGTAATAAGGCCATGTTTTATTTCACTGTAACAAAACTCAATAAAAGTGAGTGGAGAACGGGTTAATCCACGTGTCAGTGACTGCTCAACAGAGCCCACGTACTTTTTATCTCTTATTTTTGGTAAGAATTTTCGCCTCAGATTTACTGAATGTCGTTTTTCGTTCATTCCCTAAGTCAGCAAAATACTGCTTCACATCTTCCGCAAATTAAGAATTAGTAATTCTGCTATTGCACACAATAAATACTGTTGATTGATTAATGGTTGAAATTTCGGAATATGGGCAACGATTAAAACTCGATAAGGATTATACACCAGTAACCAGATGCGCTATTTTCTATGGAGGAGTGGGAAGGGTGACGATGAGTAGCTAGGAGTCGCTTCTTGTTCAAAAAAAAAAATTATCTTTTTCCGACTGCGCAGAGTTTCAAAGCCACAGTTTTCGTTTAGGGGCATAAATGGAGAAAAATACGCGAGTGTATCGTCCATCCATTCCTCCATCTCTCTTCTCTCTCTGTCTCTCTCTCCATTCATCCATCAGTCACAGCTGACATTCTGGATCAGAGAAGGGAAGCTTCTGACAAGAAAAATTACAAAGGTCAGAAATTCTTTTTATGGCGAGGACAGGACAAATAACAATACGTAAGCTTGTAAGAATGTTAGAGCCAGATAATTCGAATATAGTAGATGGGAACTGTGTACCTCCCGAGAGGTGCACACTAACTAACTAACTAGATGGCTTACCGAACCCGAAGGTTCATCACCGAACCAACTAAAGCCCTCCACCGGTCCCTGTCCTGGGCCAACAAAATCCAGTCTCCTTCAACTCCTATCTCCCATAGATCCCACCTGATATTATCCTCCCATCTACGTCTAGGTCTCCCCAGCGGAGAGGTGCATACAGCATACATAGATAGCAGTAATGATAAAACATTTATATGCACTTAACAACAGTGTAAGGTGTAAGATAAGAAAAATTATATGGTGTTGAAACACGAAGATAAATCTGAGAAAACATCAGGATGTTAAAATACAGAGTTCATTAAACTTCTTTCAAAAGTCCGTCATTGGACCTGATCTCGGAGCAAACTTATACTGCATTTCTTTAAAACTACGCTAATTGTTAAGATAACGTATTTCAAAAAAAATATGCCTATATCACTGAATTTTATACAGAGGCCTAATTTAAGTTATGACCCCAATATTTGCCAGAAAGAATCGAGAAAACCACAAAATATCTCAGTCAGGACAGCCAGTCTCCAAAAAGGGATTTGAAACTGGAATCTCCCAAATACGAATAACCACTCTACGTTCGGTGACGTAAAATTGTTGACAATATTATTATACTATAATTCTTCTAAACAGGAACCTCAGCTGTAAACATGATTATTTAACAGCTCTCATAAGAACTCAGCACACAAGTACACACAGCAGATAAACATTGACCTGTTCAGTTTGTTGTCAGCGTATTTGACAGGTAATCGTGTTCAGAACACCACTACTGTCAATTTATAAGTCAATTATTCCACAGTTAAAACACCTGTCAGTGTGTCCATGTAACTGACTGATTGGTTATGTTACGATATTTGATTATTATTGTATAAATAAATATAAGGTCTTATAACCATTTTTACTTTGTTGACCAGAATTCAGTACGTCCTTTTATTTAATCGACTGTATTCCTTCTTATGCGACATATATAATATTAAAAATATATAAAATTATAGGATTATCTGGGACTATACGGAAAGACCCATTTAATTAATGAACTTTTAAAAGTCTTTCAAATACTCAGCCTGTATTGAGGAATTATGACGATAATGATAATTCAATTACTTTATTTTTGTGCTCGATAACAGCTAAAGAAGGTTAATTATAGCCAGGTTTGTAGTGTAATACAGTTCTAGATATTAACCAAACAGGAATGCAGGACTCGATTCTACCAACACTGACGGCAGTCGAGTGTCTGAGATAGCAACCATAAAATTCTGAGACTATTCACACACCGGCAAAGCTGACTCTTATTATAGTACATAGTTTAGAAACCAGCCATAAAATATACGGCCTCACTTCATACTAAAAGCACAAGGAATAAACACAGACACACGCGAGCTGAAGTCTGCTTCGCCCAACTTGTATCTGCAGTAATTAAACATTAGGCAGCGAATTTCACAGGGTAGAGGCATATTTGTGTATGTTTAGGGGTGAGGTAATAAGGGATGATACGGGAGGGGTGATGGTGGTTCAGGCAGAGCACATGTTCTTGACAGTTGACAGTATGACAACTCAGGATGGCAGGGAGGGTGGAGGAAGGATTGTCCCGTTACGGAAGGGGGCTCAAATAGTAGGAAGCTATCTCTACAGTAACCCTGGGATTTTGTCAGTTTCATCTCGGTGTCTCGCAGTGTGATATATCGTTACGGAATAGGGATTATCCCGAAAATATACACACTCGTCATTCAGACATTCCATCGCCATGTATTGCATGCATACGTTTTACCCATTTATAAATCAGAAGAATGAGCTAATACTCACGAGAGATTTCAAAAAGGCACGTTTCCTTTCCGCTATATGCAGGTAAATGCAAAACGTTGTAAATCGAGAGGACGACACGAGATAACACTTTCACTATAATCATAATAAAAGTGTTATTAAAACAAGATAACTGAAAATAAGTCCTTTTCTACATTCCTTTAACTTCTTTCTCGAAATATTTGTCTCTGAGGTAAATACTTAAGCGAGAAAAGACACAATCTTTTCTCTGAAATTTCTAGCAATAAGGTAGCAGCCATCTACAAAAAAACCCACAAAACAGCGCCACAACACAGAAAACCACGACTGACATTTCTACTGCCGTAAGAACCTCAAATCTCAAATAACATGAAACATTACGCAGACACCTAAGTAATATAGTTGTAAGACTTGAGGTTCTCACAGCGGTGAGTATGAAGATATCCGTCTTCTGGGTTATTGCGCTGTGTAGTCTGGTCGATGTTAACCAACGTTTCAGAGGTCATACTGCCTCCGTCATCAGGGCGATGAGTATGAAGATTTCTGTCTTCTGGGTTGTTGCGCT